>UPTC01000457.1:0-20956 GCA_900537255.1 Acanthocheilonema viteae
AACCGTTTTAGTTGCATCGAAGTTAACCATTAGTTGTTAGTTTATTTTTTATTTAAAGAGCTTTACTAACTTCAGGAAAGTAATATTTCATTCGCATGAAAAACAAAAAAATAGTTTTTCTCAGTTACAAAGCACTGTTAGTGTAAAGTGTGCAAGAAATACCATATAGAAATCTTTCTTATCGTACATATTGTACTGTTTGCATTACTGCAAACCATCACATATTTATATATGTATTTTCACCAAGCCAATCTTTGAAAGACAACTTAGAAAATATAATGAATTATGGCTAATTAATATGATAATTCATGCTGATAGTAAAAAGTTTTAATCCATATCAATTTGCCACATAAAATATTCCTTTTGTTTTGATATCTGATGTGCACATTTCAGATATTTTTATATATCTGAATATTTCTTCAGAAACCGTATGTCATTCGACAGTAGTAGTAATTTCACATTCTAAAATTGATATGAACGAGTCGAAAGATCAACAAAAAATGCAAATCGTAGTTAAAATTTATAATTTTTTGCCACGGAACCTTTTTTCTTGGCATTTTCTTACTCACTTTCTTCATTTGCTAGTTTTGCCCCATTCCATTCTCGAAATTGCTGGGCCACATTTTTTTATTTTCATCTTTAAAGTCTATTAATTTCTTGGCCTTGAAACTTTAACTTCAACAATGCCAAGGTGCTGGAGGGCCTTATACCTCTTTTTCTATCACAGGCCCTAGCTGTCCCACACTTCTAAATAGTTTTCCTTTCTCTTCCTCTCCTTTCATCAACTTCATACCCTTTTGAATTATGTAAAGATCTATCTTTAAAAGCACTTTCATTCTATGAATCTCTTTGGGTTATCTACCATTCCATTCTGCTGTTAGCACTCAGTTACTTGCTAACCGACAATTGCTTTCATTCTTCATTTTGTCACTTCCGAATTATAATATTGGTAGCACCTGTATATGATGGAAGCTAGGCTGCTTATTTCTCTGTCCTATACACAGCTACCGTAATCTTCGAAGATGAGTTGGCTGAAATATCGCATAGATGGACTACGCATTGATTTTTCTAAGGAATAGATAGAAATGGGTGAAGAAAGCCTCAAATATTTCGTTATACAATTCCTCATATGTATGTGTGTGTTTGCATGTGTGTATGCATGTATATGTGTTATGTATATGTATGTATATATACATGTGTATGTGTGTGTATATAAGATCGTAGACGAAAGTGCTTCCGGCTGTTGACTTCATGTGGCAAGTTTTTGAATGCGATTTAAAAATAATAAAAGCCAATCTTAGCTTATGAACAAGGCTAAAACCTCTGACAAATTTAGCCTCTTGTCCAAAGTCACATTTCATAGGCTTGTTCTTTCGCCCTTTCACTTTACCCTCAATCCAAACAGACTCACAGCTAGCAGCCAGTCATTCAACACGATATAAGGCCCGATGTTAGTTATTAAAAATGGATGTTATCGTTCTCCACCCTTCTTCCTCGATAAAACTAAAGACCTCACTTCTCGCAAACATGAATGCGCATGCTCAATTTCGCCGCTAGCATCATTTTTTTTATTTAAATTATATTTATTCGATGCCGTACAAATATGTCTTGCCAATTGTTTTGGGAATTCAAATTTATAATGACTTTATAACTTCACACACACACACACACACAGGCATGCAATGAGGTTCTGTTGGCGATAAATAACTTTTATAATTTAATTAATTCCGATTTTTAATTTCATCTTCCTAATTGACATTTTGTTGCTTCTCACTATTTATTTCATCTAGTTTATACCATATCAGTGATTTTGATATAATATATAGGCTTTTAAATTTCAAATCTTTGAAGAAATGTGAGAGAAATCAAAGATTTTATCTACTTTTTGTTTGAAAGAAAAAAAAGTTTTTCATGGAAATCAGTTGATATTTTCAAAGCTCAGAGATGCCACAGATTTCCTCAATGAATTAATCAATAAATAACATATGGTAATAAGCATTGAATTTAAAATTTATTTAGCGTAACAGAAATGAATTATTCAAAGCGTAGGTAAATCAATGCGAGGTGTTCGATCTATCTGACAACCCATCTGAGCAGCTGAGTTGTTAGGTTTTATGTGTAACGAAAGTTATTTCACTCTAAAATTAAATGCTAACTTATAAGCAAATTCAAATATACGATCATAAAAATGCATGATCAGAATATTGAAAAAAAATTTACTCATCAAATTGTAGCTGGAAAGTACTGTTCAATTAGTTTGGCTCAAATTTTTGCAGCTCGCATTAGCCAACTTTACGCAATCTTCCAAGTTATCCTTTTATTTTTTTCTTCTCTCTTTCTCTTTCTTTTTTCTTTTTTTCAATAAGCTAAATTAAAAATGCCTGAAGGAGTGATGAAAAATAATCCTTTCATTTTCACGGATGAAAAACTCTCATTAGCTTGGCTAACTGCCTATGGACACCTTTACAATGCCTTCAAATTGATCATCAGCGGCTAAGCTCTCTCTTCTTACAGCCGTCAATTCCATCTCCGTCCATTTTATCCATTCATTTTATTCATTCAAAAAATTTCGTTTCTTCATACAAGCGCACTAATCGAACTAAGAAAGAAAACTGAAAAAGAGAGAGAGAGAGGAAGGGCAAAGAGAGGGAAGAAGGGAAAAAATTAATTTTCCAATAATCATGGAAAATTAATTTTTTTCTATTTACCTGAAATTTCGAGAAAATGAGGGACAAAGTGCAATGAACTGAAAAAAAGAAAAAAATGATTTGCTAAATTTTAGCTAAGAAAGCGGAAATGATGACGATGACCTCCTGACCCTATTCAAGACATGAATGGAGGAGAGTTTAACACTGAATAATGAAAACTATCGACATTTTTCCTTTTTTTTTTCCTTCCAGCAGCAAAAGAACAAGCGATATAGCATTGTGTGGCACAGACAGAAACAACAATGATAATTCATCCGATCATTTCTCCATGTTTTCTATCTATCACTCATCCAATTTTATTTTTCTTCCATTTGAATCAATAAATGTTACAAAATTTCATCTTCATTCCGTCCATTATCAAACAGATGACCACAGGCTGTCATTTCTTTCATTCATTTAAATATAAACAAAAAAAAGTGAACTTTTGTTTGGAGCAAAATCAATATATTACTTTCATTCAATCATTCTGATTCAAAATCACCATCGTACGGCTATTCAAAATGGCCATTAATGGAATGATGAGATTGTTAGAAGTCACTATGGGTAAAAAGGCACTGTTAAAGTGTCACAAATAATGTAACAGAAAATGGATGATATGAATTTGAAAAATTAAAACTTTGGGAGTGAGAGATAAATGTGTCGCGCAAATTACATACTTGTCACATCATCACCATGACCTTTATTGTATCGTCCAGTCGTTTTTAAGGTTTTATAAAACAAATTTTTGTTCACTTTTTCTTGCTCACTTTCATTTGCTTTTTCTTGTTTTAGTTATTCCATTGAAGTGCAAATGTCTGCATGAGATTCTGAAGGTTTCCTGCCGCAAATAATAGTGTAATGGAGCAGAGGAATGAAATTTGCTCAGGTTGGACGGGGGTAATTGATCGATTTTTCGACCACATGAGAATTGATTATCTTTTCCTCTTCTTCTTCTTCCTTTTCTCTCATGCAGGTATCGGAGAATGCTGAATAAGTTTTGAAGCATGGAAAAGAAGCTTTTCCCAGTCAACAGTTCTTTTTTTTTTCTTTTTTCTCGCCTAACACTTCCTGTCCTATCTTTCATCAAATTAATAATAATATCAAGAGTTGGAAGGAATAAAGCAAAGTGACAATCAATTATATTTCCCATAGAAAAGGCGACAGCAATTTATCCCGTAAAGTATAAAATATCTTCACTCGAAACTATTCTCTTCCTCCAATTATCGCTGTCCTTAATGAATAATTCCATTGGTAATGTTTTAAATAGGGCTTATCGATTTTTTTGCCTAATATCGCAATTTTAACTTCCTTTCAGATAAATATAATTCAAAATTTCCACTTTTGCTTGTACGAATATCAAATTGATGGATGAATTGACAGAATGATTTGTTGAAAGTGTCTTTTTTCCAACATATCTTGCAAATTATTGGACGGATATACTTTTTAAGCCTGCTTTATAACCTTTAACACAGAGTCTGAAATTTGTTTAGAGCTTAAAATAAAAATATTGTTGAGTGGAAATTCAACAACTATATCCCTCATTTTTATTTCATAAGTTTTGTTGAATTTTTCTTTAAGATTAAATTGAGAGCGTTTTTTTGTGTTCAAGATACTTATCAAAACAGAAAATTAAAGCATTAGCAGGTAAGTACACCGCCGGCATAAAAAAGTTTCTTGCACACATTTTCATTGTCCAGTAGGTTTTCATCTTCTGCTCCAGAAAATTTCTTCTTCCCTCTTCGGTCTAAAAACTTCCAATATTTAGATAAAAACTAACGAAATCAATAAATACAACGAATAAATATAACTAATAAATTTTCACAAATTGGAGAATTTATTGATTATATACATCTGTTTCTCAAATTATTTTTTCTCCGTAAACTTTTTGAAAGACACTTCATAGGAATTTAATTTGAAATAAATAGCATAAATCTCGAAAGAAATTTTTTAAAAATGCTAGATAATGCGTTTTAAAAACAATTTTAAAAAAGGTGATTTTGGAAAAACAAATCCAACAATATGAATTTTATTAGGCAAAATATTAATATTAGAAAGGAACTCAGTGACAATGAATTTTAAGTATTATCAGTCATTTCAAATGTAAAAGTCAATGACAAAAAAAATAGACAAATAATTGTTGCATATGTGAAAATTGCCCTATCGCCAATCCGTGACTGACATCGCAGTTGGCATAAATTGTGATAGTTTTTAGGCCAAGGAGGCAAATTGCTTTTTCACTACTTCATCAATGCCATCAAAAGAATTTTATTTTGTGATACGACGATTGGTACTTCAAATTTTATTTGGAACAGTTCTCGCCTCTGCTACATCATCTCACCGACATCGTGGTAAACTATATTGCTTGCCGTTTCAATTTATTTAAAATAAAATTTAGTAAAATCCATTCCCAACATTTTAATCGCACTTTATTCAGATATTTTCTTCTTGTAGCAGTGTTCGGATTTTTGAAAAACTTTTGAGCTAACCATAGGAGCTAATCATTTGTCTTCAGATCTTCGTTATTTATGAAAGAAAGAAGGATGCTTTCCTTCAAATTAATTTCAATGTTATATACTTATTTGTATTTTAATTCCAATTATCCGAAGAAAAGAAGAGACTATTGATTTATTGCGAAGGCAATATTTGTTCCTCGTTTATAACACTGACTATTAATTCAGTTCATTTTAGAACATACAAAGTACTTTTTCAAGTTTTCTTCCTTCAAAAAGAAAAGGTGCAAGAAGTTCTAGAACGGCTAAAATTTTCGGAGTTGCACATATCACGTGAAATTTTAAGTGTGCGTCATTTTAGTGCTTATTGGAGGAATTAATTTTAAAAGCAAAAAAACCAGTTATTTGCTGAAATCGCTGTTGTTTGAATTTTAACGATAGCTTTGTTTGGTAATTTGATAGTCAAATAATTTTTCTGTAAATTACTGCCGAATATAAAATTTTTTTCACTATTTTGCATTTATTTTGCATTTTTACTAAAAAATTTATAATCATACACTTGCAGCGAGCTAAACATGATTACAAGTTCCTAAGTAGAAAATAAGTAAATGTAAAATAAGTAGAAAAGTAAATGTAAAATAAAGTAGAAAATATAAAATGAATTCTTGAAGGAGGTGAAATAAGAAAATTGAAATTTTTTTTATTCGAAGAGAATTCAATTTTCCGTCTTAGCAACAGCTGAAGCCAGCTAATTTCTCTGGAAATTGGATTTGCCATGAAATTTATCATTAATTATTTCAGAAATTTCCTACTTCTTGAGAAAATTTGATGCAAAATTATAAATTGAATAAATGAGCGAACAAATATGCCCATTTTGGCTACAGCTAAATACAGTTGTATGGAATTCAGGTTGTACTTCCAAAAGATAATGAAGAAGTAAAGCAGGAATTTGGAAGGAAGCACAAGATTAGAATAATTTTTAACTATTACGTTTTTTCAAGCCTAATTAGAGCGAATTTGCGAAATAAATTCAAAAGCATTTATTTCAGTTCCGGTAATCGATCTCGGTGGTGCAGACGAATTGCTTGGCACTATTCGAGAGGACCGTACCATAGTCAATGTGAATCCCAAATTAGGCATTGTTCATGAAACTGGTTAGTTAACTATCATTGATAAGATAACGAATGTTTTAAATGTCTGTTAGTTTCTTTTCAGAAATTTTAAAATGTAAAAATTTGATGTTAAATTCTTAGCTTTTCAATCAAATCTCATCACTCAAAATTGCGGCAAAAATACGTTTAGCATTCGCTTGGTAATGTAATTACTGATTTCTCGAAGAAGACTGATGGATACTTTTAATTACTATTTTAGCGCGTTAATTAAGATACAGATAATCATGACAGTCGATCTTATTCGATCAATATTTGATGGAATATATTTTCTTCTGCTTTAATAATGATGAATTGTTGCCATTAATATGTTAGAATAAAATGATGTGAATTATTTTTTAAAAATAAATTGAAATAATTCGAATGAACGTAACTTTCTGAAAGTCATTTTTTTTCAAGTCGCATTCAGATAATAAATATTATAAGTTTTAATATGATAATTTATTCAAATTAAGCAAAGATTGTATCAGTTTGGAAGATTTAAGGACCGGTATGTCAATATGAACTTAGAAGCGAAGGTTCCGAAGATGTGCCATTTACGGTTGATATACACGATGAAAAGGAAGGCTCAGGTGTTATACGAGTTAAAGATGGCGTACATTTAGACTGTACCAATTCACAGTATCTCATCAATATGGTAGCAATTCGTTGTGGTGATGATGCCAGATCGGAAAGGTATCTTTTTACTTGTTAACAAGAAGTAAGAAGTAATTTTCTTATAAAACAGCTCAAACGAATCAAAGTTATGAAATAATAATATCGATTATTCCATTTCATTTTAGATTTTTTGTATAAGATAAAATATACTCACTGTTTTCATTCCTCTATTAAGAGAAAATTTTTGAGAATATTTTAGAGATAAAGAAAGACTAAAGTTAGTAAAAGAAATTTTTTTTAACATTCATGTAAAGAGGCAATTCATTTGTTAGTTTTTCTTCCTTGAATTAAAAAATTTCAAATTATTGACAAAAAATTCTACGCTCACAAAAATAGAATGCACTCCAAGTTAAAAGATAAATAATTCATTTTGGAAGCTTTTTTGCCCTTTTAGCTTTTGAGTGAAGTTGTCATCAAAATGTAAACAAATTTCCGAAAAAAAGAAATATTAATTAATTAGCTTTTCCTCCTTTTTTTTCTTCGCGCTTGAAATTATAATTGAACGACAAAGAAGAGATTATGATTAAACGAAGTACTTGAAAGAAATAATAGTGCTTGAAAATAAGATAATTCAAAGAGGGAAAGAAAATATATTTCAATTCTTGTTATTTGCTTATTATGAATTCTTGTGTCTATGTTTCCCATTTAAAGCTTATATTCTAACAGATAACTTACTTTTGTTGATTTGGGCGGGTGGGTTTATTTTATTTTCATTATAGAGGTAAATTTATACTTTTTGAACTCATAGGTAAAGTTGTACTTATAATTAAGCTGAAAAGGTTAATAAAACAATTCAACATATTGATTGATTGCTATTTATGTTGAAAGAGAAATCTTCATTTTATCATTTGCGTAAAACTTTATAGACTAGAAGATTTCAAATAACTTATCGAGATAACCTACCCGACATCTGAACTTCATAGCGCAACACTTATTTGAAAAATGCTAAATTTAGAGTTAAAACCATACCATTTCAGCGCACGGTTACGAATCTCCGTGAAAGATACCAATGATCACGTGCCAGTATTCTCACACCCGTGGTACACCTTCAATGTCAACGAAGGTAAGGTTAAACAGATATAATAAGCGTTCTTGAAATGAATTGTCTTCATAATAATTAATCAATTGTATCAATTTTTAAATGAATTTAATAAATTGGTCGTATTGATAAGTGTAAAATACATGGAGGGTTTTTAAAACTGTTAAGTTGCAGGAAAAATTTACAATGAATTAGCTCGATTGCAAGCGACTGATAAGGATTGTGGTCATCCTTATGGGCAGATATGCAGATATCAGATCACAAATGCGCTGGATGGATTTCCGTTTGCTATTGATGACCAGGTTTTGTTTGATCTAATATTTCGAACGCAATCAATTTATAGGAATGTTCTTTCTCAACTGCTTTAGGTTGCTCTCGAGAAGTTTTTGGTGCTTAATGCTACCTTACCATCGACACTTCGTATTATGAGAAAAATCATTACTATTAAGCCGATGAATTCAAGTTGAAAAGTAAAATTAAACATAAATTGAACAAAATCACTATTCTTACAATATTCTTTATTTCTCATTTCAGGGTGTTTTACGAAATACGCGACCACTGAACTACACCCAAGCCACGTCTTACATTTTAACAGTTGTCGCTCACGACTGTGGCATGCGTCAGTCCAAATCAACCCTTGTTACTATCAATGTTCACGAAGCTTGTGTGGATGGTATCCGCGGCATCCCAGAACAAGTTACTTATATTCCTGGATCTGGAAGTGTTCGGATTGCGCCAAATGCACACATTGTGACTTGTGCAGAAACACAATCATGCATCTTGGAGAGTGTGAAAAACGTTCTAACACTACAAACTGACCATTTAATAAATGGATGCGATCGCGATGACTTTGTCCCGGCAGCAGTTCAGAATAAGTAAGTGAATTTCTGGATTAAGAAAGAAAAGAGTTCCACCTGCGATTAACAATCTTTAATGAATTCAGTGAATATTAACGGTACGATCACTTTCCCATTTGTTGAATTTCCAGTTATGTTGAATAATTTCGATTTATTGCAAACTGCTGAGGTATGATTCTCAGAATAATAATCATTGCAGATGTGGAATGGATGAATCAACAATTGCGCTATTAGCAGCTACCGATGATAGCGTAACCGATAAATATGCCTTTGATGGAAAGTCAACCGCAGTGATTGTACCACAGGAAAAAGTGGATGATATCATTCCGTTGAAATTTACGCTAACCTTTTCGATGAAACATGCCCGTGGTAATAAGGAAGAACAAACTCACAAAGAAACAATTCTTTGTGAAAGCGATTACACGAGTAGGTTTTTATTTCTACTTTTAGTTACAATCTGACAGCATTCTTTTTTTGCCTATTAAGTTAATTTTCAGACATGAATCGACATCATTTTGCTGTTTACACGCGTCACTGTAAGCTGGAATTATTGATGCGTCGAGAGAGTAACGCTGAAGCTGAATTTCGTGCTGCAGAATGGCGGTGGAGCATTCCGGAAGTTTGCGACAATCGTTGGCACTCATATTCCATTTTGTTTGCATCCGTTGATACAGTTAGCATACTTTAATTAGCGAGATTTTTCATGAACAGTTTATTCGTCTACAATTGAGAAGGTTATGGAAAGGAGGAAATGACGATGAATAGTTTTCATTTAACTGTCTCTGCCCGTTAAAGCACTCTTTAAATTGATATTGAAAGAGAAATTGGTTCCTTCCCTTTCTTCCTAACTTTGCAATCTTTATTTTCAACGTCATTTTTTTATGTCTTTCTTATTTTATCCGCCAGTATTCAGGTTGATTTATACATCGATGGTCGTAAATTTGTTGCAACGAAAGAAAATCCAGAAATATTGGACGATTGGCCATTGCATCGTATCAAAAACACGGTATGAATTTAATTTATTGTCAATTTTTGTTCCATTTTTTCAAGTGTTTTTTTTTAATTGAAATATTAGAATCCGTCTTTCAATGATTACATGTTGTATTGTTAACAATTACAAATGAAGCCTATAATCACGTAATGTATGTTTTTAGAAAACTCGTCTGGTTGTTGGTGCATGTTGGCATGGTCGTAATCATATAATGTCGCAATTTTTCAAAGGTCATTTAGCTTCAATCTATTACTTACCACACAAACTTGAACAGCCGCAAGTTCTTCAGTGCTCTCATCAGTGTAAAGAGAAGCTGGAATTCAATGCCATCGATCAGCTGGCACCAGGGGAGGTTTGCGTTTCAATTAAATTTTTAAAATTTAGTACTTTTTAACTTAGCTCAAATTTTATCCATATAAGAAAGCCATCAAAGGTCAAATTCAAAATGAAAAATTTAAGATGTATAAATAATTAGCTTTCAAAATTCCTTTTTTCAGAATGCGATTTTTGCAACAGATTCGTCATCCTTCTCCTTGAAAGCTAATACTGCCGAAGATTTATCGCTGTTACTTCAACGAGTTACATATGCAAATGCAAAGAATCCGCCTACACCTGGTCATCGCACATTCTTCATCAACACAACCGTCCTATGCTCTGATGGAAAAACGGTTCGTTAGCGGAAGTATTTTTGAATTGAAGAATCAAAAAAAGTCGTCCAATAAAATCATTTCGTTAGTATAATAATTTTTCTAATTACTTTATTTTTCACACTTCTCAAGTGCATTTTTTGCGTTTTTTTTTCAGCTTACTCTTAATCCTGCTAAGGGCTCCATATTCGTCCAGCGAGAAGCTGAACCTGTAATTTCAATTAGCGGACTATCAGTTGTGAACAGTGATCAACATCTCGTAAAAACAGGTGCACCAATGCTTCCTGAAATCAAAATTACTGTAACTCAAAATATCAATGGAGGTAAATTTCAATTTTAATATTTTTTTAAAAATTTCTGAATTCATTTTTAACATTATTTAAATGCATCGTACTTCATTGATATCCATCTTCATGTTAATTATCCTTTTTCATGAGCCTATTAACTTCATTATTTATGTTATTCACGAGACTGACTTTACAGCACTTTCTCTTTTCATAAATTCCTTTCTTGATTCGTTCTATAATAAATGAGAAGTCGTGTTTGGTTGAAAATTGTCATTAATATTTTTTCATCTGAGCATGTACTTGATGTTGACCCTCTTCATCTTCCTTCATTTGACAAGACAAGTTGGCATGTGGGATAGTCAAGTGCCCATAAGTAATGATGATGGAGAGGGTGGGCAGGAAGGGAGGGACCCGTATGTTGTTTGATGATTTTTTTCGAAAAGACTGAATATATCAAAATATGGATTAAAGATAAGACATTTAAAGTTCATATTTATAGTTTAGAGGAAAGTTTTAAAAACTTCACGATACGATAAGGATATTGATTATAATTATGAAGTGATGAAGAAAGCACATAGCGTAAAAGACAGATATAATCAAATCCTCCATCGCTTTTTTCTAGAAGATGACAGAAAAAACTAGTAATCTTCCAGACTGGCTTATTTTCCTTTATTAATTTTTTGTCTAATTTTAAATATATTGAAGAAGACACTCGAAAAGCTCAGAGAATTTTTTCACTCCATTAACCGAAATAAATTTTTCTCCACAAAAAAAGCAGGGTGAGGGGAAAGAAAATAAACAGAATAAGTAGAAATGAATTTCTTTTTCTCTTGCAGAAGAGATTGAGCGAACGAGTGTATCAGAACTTGATTGGTGTAAAGTCCATCTAAAACCATCACGAGATATGGATCTTGAATATTTCTCGTCACCAGCTTCGTTAATTGCTGCTCTTCGAATTGACTTTGAACATGATAAACAAGTTCGACATTATTTCAATTCACAGGCTGTGTTTTTTTGCAGTTTAAATGAGAATAGTATAAATTTAGTTTGTGGAATAAATCGCTTGATAAATGTATAATGATTACTTATAATCTTCCAAAATTATTGAATCGAATTAAGCGCTATTTCAAATTTCATGGAGGATACTATCCTTTACCGATTTTATTGTATTTAAAGTGTAAAAGTTTAATTATAAACAAACATATTATCTTTGAAAAAACTGAGTGACTTTTATTTTGGTTTACTAATATAATAATTGCTGGAAATGAAGAAAAATTTTTTATGAAAAAGGTGCATACTTGAACTTTTCAGGGTATTTTACTGAAAGGTAAAGAAAAAGTTAAAGGTTACCGAGAGATTTTATCGAAAATTCACTACTTTAATACTCGAGCTGACTCATATTCACGGAGAATTTATACTGTACAATGTGCAATGAGTGGTGGACAAATTCTTAGCAATGAATTTCTCGTTACGGTAATTCTGTTGAAAATAATTAATGGTTAATGATCGAAGCATCAAATGCTAGAGAATAGATATTTTCAGAAGAGAAAGGAAGTGGAAATGGAGAACTTTTTTTACCAAACTTTAATTAGATGTCGTAGAGATAAATTAGTCATGAAATCTTTTAAAATTTAGAATGAATTAAAAATTAACAGGAACAAATGAAAAATTTAGATTTTGCTATTCGTTTAAGAAATACTTTTCCAAGACTATCTTTCTACCTTACAAGAATTGTTTAATGTTTTGATAATTATTTTTTTATGCTCTTCACTTGTTATTTTTATCATCCTTCTCGTCAGTATATTGCACATCTCTTCATTATTTAATGTTATGGTGTAGAATGAAGGAACAAAAAATTTAAACCAATATAAAAAAAATAGGAAAGGGAAATAAGAAAGCTTTTTGAAAACTATTTCTTTTCCATAGTTTAGAAGTCGTGCTGAGAAGGGATTTTTAAAAACTATGTAAAACAGCTTTTCATTTATTCTCCATTCAACTATAGTACTTAATTTTCAGTTTCGTTTGTTAGCAAAACTTTAAATTGAGGTTTTTTTTTTCATAAATTTCAAGAATAATATCACTTACTAACTCACAGTATATTTAGGATTTCCTATCTTTTCGAGAGAATTAATAAATAGATGTTTGTGACAAAAGTTATTCTAAATTACCGTATAATATTGATGAGGAGAAAAAAATGAGGAGTGAAGAGAAATTTTAGTATGCATTTTTAAGGATTTTATGTAGAGAAAGTTTGTCCGTTGGGAATGAAAAGTTCATGAAGTAATCAAAGTAGTTAATGAAAGTACGCTTCTCATTTAAGGACCAAAAAGACCTAATCCAAATTAATTATAAATTTTCAACTCTAAATTACTGACATCCATTATGTTGTTTTGTTTCAAGCATATTGGAGATTGAAATTAAAATAGAGAAAAAAATTTAGATGAATATCAATGCATTATTGCAATCAACTGAATTGCCAGTTACTGAAATTTTTGATGATGATGAAGTGCAAGTGGATCCTGCATTCGATCAAATTGGTGGAAATCGACTGCAAAATTTACTAGAAATGGATTTGTCACGACCGAAAGCGTTGATATCACATCACGGATACAGTGTGCAGGGTGCTATTGCAGGTAGAATGTTTATCTAAAAGCCATCTGTATATTGAACAGGCAAAAGATCAAGTTTTCAATGAAATTTACTGTAGTAATGCATATCTACTTTCACATCTTCCAAAGCCACCAAAAGTTAAATCTTTTTTTATTAAATATGTTTGATTTTATATCATGAATTGACATCGATATTCCGTAGCCCTAAAAGGGATTGTATATTATTAATTTAAGATCTTTCATTCTTTTCGAACAGAACAGAAGTATATTTTTCCTTTTTTCTGATTTGAATATACGGATAGAGAATTTTCAGGAGGTGTAGTTGCTGTAATCGTTGTTTTATGTGTCGGTTTCCTTCTGGTTATGTTAGTAATCGGAGTACTGAAAATGCGTGATACTCCACTTCCTTCCAGACGGCGACGCAATCGGAGAAACACTGTAAGATTAGTTCTTGTATTCATATTATTCAAGTAATGAAGTCATTATTTTATAGGAAGGAGCAATGGAGTGGGATGATAGTGGTATGAATATAACAGTAAATCCATTGGAGGAAGTTGAAAAAAACGGCGTTGAGTTTTCTGATGAAGAAGAAAGCTCTGATGGAGGTGAAAGGTGATTTCATTTATTTATTGAAATAATATCTAATATTTATATGTGAACTTTAGCATAAATTTGAATGAAATATTTGGGCTCTAAAAGCATTATTCTGGATAGATGAAAATTGCAAACTAAAACAAGTGTAAAAATGTTGAATATATTGATATTTCTGGTCTTTTCATTATCTCAAAACTTCAAATTATTAATTTTGCAATTTAATATTTGTCCTTTTTTCTCCTGTGTTCATAGAAGTCTAAATTTTTAAGATATTTCTAATTTTAAATAAGCAGTTTAATTGTATTTCAGCTTTCGTGATGAAGGCTTGACAGAAGATGAAGATGCTGGACATGTACTTCCTCATATCGATAATGGTCAGTCAGACATTTCCATTTCCCTTCTAGTTTTCAGATAATTAAGAGAAAAATTCTAAATGCTCGACTAAAATATTTTCCCATATATTTCTTGCATAAAGTGACCATAAATAGCCTAACAAAGAAAGAAAAAACGTGAAACACTACCGTTTTCTTTATTATTATATTATAGCATTACCCTTTCTGTGCGAAATTTTTGGAATTTGAGATTTTCTTCTCCATCAGAATATGTATTAATTCTAGAGCGACAGAACAGAAGTTTGGAATGGGACGACACGACTTTGACAAACATTTCACGTACCTATCGCGTATAAAAAGAAGAACTCACTTAAATAGTCAAATTATATTACACTGAACAGTTTGATTTGATTTTCTTTTCAGTGCTCCCAAACTTTTATTAAATTTCCACTTATTTTTCAAAAAGCAACTTCCCTGCCAACTGCGATGTATTTGTTCCCATTATATTCTTATTAAGTTATATACATAAGCAATGGAGTGATTTATTATCATTTATTAATTTCAAAGTCGTTCATTCGTTGATCAAATTGCTCTATCCAAAGCATTTAAAACAGTAGTTCGTCTTGTTTACATATTTGTGCGTGTGTGCCATCTCAATTTATATGTTCCTTTATAATTAGAAATACTCTTTCCTAAATTTATTTTTCTCAAAAGCGGCACTCGTATCTCATTTACTACCAAAAAAACTTGAAACCTATACTTTCTGATATTATAATATAGCCTCCCAACCCCAACCAAGTAGAATCCTTCCCATATCTCGCAGCAAACACCTGAAAACTGATACATTTCATGGCAACTGGTTTCTTTGTCTGCAACTTTTATTTATTAGAACAAGGTCCTCAAATAATTCTAGCATTGAATAACGAACTATGCTTAAAACTTCTGACGTTTTAAAGCATCTATTCGAAAATTCGATGTGAAGAAAATTTCTGAAAAGGGAGAAAGATTCCATTACGATATCGCAACTAAATTTGAAAAAAATTTCTAGATTACGAATTTAACTGCTAGAATGACGTGCAGAACCCAAATGTAATTTATTCCAAAACAAAAATTATCAGTAAATAGAAGTTTGAACGACGTAAAAATACATTAAACAGAATAACAACAGATATAAAAAGCACATTAACAAGATAAAAGAATATTGCAATCAAATGAAGTTACAATAGCTTTTAGTGATAAACACGTGTGGTGATTTTCCTAATTCTTTTTCTCCATAATGTATCATTTTCTTTTTATAATATCTTTTATGTGCATGTATTATCGTATGTATGTTTGTGATTATACTTACTGCAGTAAAAAACATTTATTTCTATTATTACTATAATGAATATTTCGATGTCTTCACCATACATACCACAGTGAAATAAATCTCACTATTATTTATAAGTTGATAAGGTTTCAAAAGAACTAACCAACGAACTTAAACAAACGCCACCTTCACCTTCTACTCATTGATAGGAGTTACTGCGGTCACTATAATTGAGTTCATATAGTTTGGATTGGACAATTCAAGAACTGAAAGGATAAGACACAGAGAAGATGAGTAAGGGAAAAATGGCTTATCAATGCACGTGAAATAACAGAAATTTCCCAATAAGATGGAAGATATAAAGAGCGCTCAAAAACAATAATCACAGGACATATAATTTTGAAATTCTAGTTCGACAGTGCTTCTCCTTTTAACAGCGTTATTTTTCTCTCTTTCTGAGCGAAGTTTATCTGGAATAATTACAAGTAATTAGTTTTGATTACCAATTAGTAAAAATTTAAAACATAAAATTAAGAAAAATAATGCGAACCTTATCACCAAGCGATAATGCCATTCCTTGACTTTTGGCACGAATTCGTATATGCCCTATAATCGGACTATTTGGATCAAGGGGATTGGTTTTTTCTATAGAAACATTAGCTAGTGCGTCTTCTCCGAAGATGCTATGTGCACAGAAGTTGGCAGCCAAAAAGCCACATTCACCTTCTGAAATTGAAAGGCATTATGAGGTTCGTGTTTTACTTGCATATACGTTCATATTTTTTAGAAATTGTAAAAAAATATCACCAGATCATGAGGCCATCAATAGAATGAGACATTACTAAGAGCTATGTTATGGCCAAATTTGAAAAATACCTAATGCGGCACCAGTGGTCAATAACTTCATGTTTGTAACGGCAGATAGATGCGTTAGGAATGTACGTAAATCGGTGATTGGTGTGTTTACGTTGACCTAAAAAGCAGAAACGAACTAAAACTGAAATATAAAATTACTAAAGGAAAGAAAAACCACAGAAAATGTTGGATTCAGTTAAATACTAGCATCAAAATAGATGAAAAATGAAGGGACATACTTTATTTTCCCATTCAAATTCGGCCCACATATGCCGAAATTCGGTGTCCGTACAATTGCCCGGTACAATATAATCCATTATATCAATATGTATATCTTCTAGATAAACGCAATTTCGATCAGATGTCGATCCACAAACATCGTAGGCTATAACCGAGAAAATCACACCATTTTCTGTGGAAACAACTTTTACGGTAGCCTAAAATGATTAAGTAATAAAATTTTTTCAAGAAAAGAAAAGACATAATGATATTATAATAAGGAGACAAAATTTTTAACAGTCTAAAGTCTGGTAGAACCTCAAAACTTACATGCAATCAATAAAAAGATTATTATCTAATAATTTGCTGCTTGTTTTTCAAAGTGACAAATTATGTAAGAAATTTCCCGTATATTCCTGTGACTTGTAAAACCAAACATTATTTTGAAAAAATCACCTTAATGTTGGAGAAATCACGAGGTGCAAGTGTAAGGGGTGTTGGTTTATCGAGCAATTTGATATCACCAACAGTTGATAGTTCCAGGCAAACGTTTTGAAGAGTATCATTTGTTTGATTAACGATAAGTACATCAAGAACAATGTCGTACTGATTTATATTAACATATGCTTCAGCATAAACAGGGTCCGAAAAACCAGCAAGTTGCTTCACCTGAAACTTTTCATTAGGTTTGCACGATGTATATATGAGAACTAGAAGCTTTACAATAACAAAAAGCATTCTAACTAATGATAAGGGATTTTCATCAATTTATTCACCTTGCCTAGCTTGGAGGAAGCAAAATCGAATTTGGGAGACTTTGCAACAGTTCCCAGTGCTTGTGACAATGAAAGATCGAATAAGTTTTCAGTTCCAGTGACTCCATCACCAATACGAGGGGCAAGCTGCGTAAACGAAATTGTACGATCTACCTCCACTTGAACAGTTCTATAAATTGAATACGCAAAATATTGCTATATTGTAGAGTTTGAAGAATTTTTAGACTATTCGAGTCAGGAAACAAACTTTTCAAACATCATGATAGCTGAACAAAATCAGCAATTTTTCATAAAGATCTGGTGCGGAACAGAGAATGCTCGGCATTTATTAAATATTTTGTCCTTACACCAAATTTTTATGATTAATAAGCATATACCTGCTTGCTGCTTCGTTTTCAAAGCGTTCATTTTCTGATTTCGATTCCAACATTAGCTCAAGACTGTCGCGACACTTTCGTAAAAATGCAGCTTCTGCACCAGGCCACTTTTCACATAAAATTTTGATCGACATACCCAAACTGTAAGATTTGATTCCAATGTTCGAAATAAAGACGAGTTATATTCGCAACAAATCAATTGATATTATAAGAAATTGCACCAACAGAAGAAGAATTATTAATGATACTGTCAGCTTACTGATCAAGATCATCTTCGGTTGCATTTGTTTTCGCAAGACCACTTTTTCCGAGACTGATGATTGATGCAATAATAAATAGCGCCTCTCCCGCAAATGAATTAATTTTGTCATGTTTATCTGAAATAATTTTTTGAAACATTAAATTTATGATCTATTTGCAAATTAAACTGTCACAATTTCTAATTTTATTGTGCTGTTGTTTGAATGATCAGAACAGATGTATTTCTAAAGATAAATGAAAAAATTGAAAAATAACCTTTCATAAAATTGCTGTAATTGAGGACAAGTTTGACCAGAGCAGTTGCAAGCGATGAAGCTAAGAAAAAGTTTCCATCGAGAAGAAAACGACGTAACAAATCTTTATTTTCCATTATTTCCGTCCTTATTGAAAGTGCCGACTGCGCAGCATACGTGCCATCGGCAGTTACAAGTTGTCGAGTCTGTACCACAAAAAAAATCTAATTACATTATGCATCAAACAGTTATTCAAACCGCATTTAGCACAGTAAAGTAAAACAAATGAGATAAAGTATTTCAGATACCTTCGAGATTACTTCAGCTGTTGAATTTTCGTTCTTTTCATCCACGACTTCGTCACTATTAGCTGTTTGCATTTCTTTTTCTACAATGGGTAATTCACCAAACGACTTTCGAATAAATTGCATCACTCTCACCACTGATTCAGCTGACTCACAATATTCACCCAAAATCCATAATCCTGACCGAAAAACTTGCGCACTGCGTATATTTCCAAATATATCCTGAAATCCAAATATGAAAATTTCAGTCTGTTATCATTTTAAAGAAAATAACTAACCAAAAGTTGTGCTAAAACAACTGAGCGTAAATGTGGTAATCGTTGAACGGTTTCCCTTACAAACACCAAAACATCTTGTGCAGCATTTTCACTATCTTCAGAAAGAAATTCCATCAAAACAGGTAAAATATTTGCTGCGACATCTGGAAATTTGATTGTAGTGGAATGTAGTGTTCGTACAAGCATTTGTCGATACCGTTCTGCCTCATCCGCTGTTCCATCCGAAGAACGACCAACTTCCTGGAATTTTTTGGAAGTGCTTGCAACATATTGTTGGCCAATACAAAGAAAAAGAAATTGAAGGAATTCAAGATGTGAGGATAAAGATTATGTGAGCGAAATGAAAATTTTCGAATAAATTTACGAGGTGCATGCTTGGGCTGATGTCAAATCAGCTGCAAAGTATATATGTCGAACTGAAGAACTTTAATACATAACGTTGTATATCAATCATTAACCGAAAAATATCAGAATAAAACAACTGACCTTCTTCAAATACATGACCATCTCTTCGACATTACGCGAAGAAACAAGATCTAATGCAAGCTGCAGCGTCTTTTTCCGCACTTCAAGATCCGAAGCTGACAGTACACGTAGAACGTCCATTACTAATTCACGCAACACTTTTTCACTAGTTGGAGAAGAACGCAATTCGACTAATCGATCCAAAACAATTAACTAAAACATTTTACTTGGAATGTCAGGGTGAACTCAAAACCACGCAGATATATTGTTCTTTAATCTGAAATAAAAACAGAAATTCTGGAACAGCAGAAACTCAATACGTTTTTAGTCGGTTTCTTTTAACAAAACATACTCCTAAATGCTGCAATTTCCCCATCACATCTAGCAAATGACTCGTATTAAAATGGTACTTTTTGATAAATAATGTTGGATCAAGTTTTTTTAACAGAACCTTGACATTATTGTCAGATTCCTTTACAATAAGATCAATATAAGCTGATGCAGCAGCTTTAATTGCAGTAGGCGCGGAACTCAAAGTGATGAGAGTACCAGCTGCTTCGTATTTTACTGCTGGAGATGAAGACTGCAAGAGATTATAAACACAGCGAATGAAGCGTGCCCGTTCCGACGGATTTGCGTGACAAACCTGAAAATTTTGAAATAGAATGTGTAAAATTTCAAGATAAACAGAGAAATTGTCAGAATACAAAAATTGAATGTAGTAATGAAAATTTGTACATTGTATAACAAGATAAATTAAATTACTTTATAAATGAGTTCCACGATTATAAGTTGAAGAATATCACCAAATGTTGTAACTTGGTCGATAACTTCTGATAAATAATCTAAAGCTCTGCTTTGGTCAACATGAAGAAGCATCATGAATGCATTTCGTTTGCAAGAAGCGTCTTGCTCACTGTTCAATACGGTAGATACCAATTCTGGTGCATCAGGAATAAGAAATTCGAAATTACCTAAAAAACAAAAAAAAGAGAAAAATTACAACTTCAACTGGCTGTAACAAATTTCCTGAAAGTAAATGTCGATGTTTCAGCCAGCAACTTGAAACATACGGTAGATGGTGAATATAGCTAAAACAGCATTGCGTCGAACATAGGCATGTCGATGTTCGAGACATGAACGAATTGCAGGCATAAGAGGTTCCAGAAGTTCCGGCTCGCGAAGTTTGCATAAAAATCTGTCGTAAAAAATTTTTCTTTATATTTGGAGTAACTTTTATCGTGAAAAAATAGTATCAAAATATTCTCATATACTAGCAAGAAGCTTATGTCTTTCTGATAACGTTGGAAGTATCGAAAAAAAACAGGATATCTGTGAAGTTTTGCCATAGATTTTAAATCTTATTGCAACCACTAAAAGTTACCACCGATTGCTACCAGCGCAGAAGGAAAAGAATACTGATTTAGCATACAAAATGGTAACGTACAAATGAAAAATGAATGATATCATGAAAATATAAAGATGCAGGTAGAATATGATCAGTGTCTGATAAATATATATAAATATATACAAGCATATATGTCTAATATATATATATA
>UPTC01000457.1:20997-37705 GCA_900537255.1 Acanthocheilonema viteae
ATCTTAGTCATTTTAAATAAAATAATGAAACAGAACAGTTTACCTTAGTGTGGATCCTCGAATGAATTCATTAGGATGCTGCAAATCTTTGCGGTACGCATCACACACTAATATCATTTCATGTAGCAATTTGCCATCTGATGCTGTCTGAACAATTCTCTTGAAGAATAAATCACACAATCGTATTATAAGATTACTAGTAAAACTCATCGGGAGTGGTACACAATGAGCATCGATTATTATCTCTCAAAAAGGAACTCATGAGATTCGCTATTAAATCAAATCAAATAATTCATCAACAGTGATAAATTACTTTCACAAAATCCTGTCCTTAATCTTTAAATATTTTAATTCATTGAAAATTAACGTTTGTTGAAAGCAATGTAAAAAGACACAGTTTACCTTGGGGACGATCTCGAAAAACAAAAGAAGCAGCTTTTTGATTGTATGATCAGATGTGGGCAAACAAAATCGAATCACCTGCATCATCATGCCTTGTCCTATCTTTTCTCCGTTCATTATCATCATAATCAGTTTCTTCAATGCATCTGTTTTTGCTTTCACGTCACCTACAGTCAAAAAAAAGTTCTTTATGATAAATCGATAAAGTAAATGAAAATCTAGGTAACCATTAAAATCAATAATATTTATGCCGATTTTCACGTGATCATCCTTATTGATACTGTCGATATCAATATTTACTACTATATAACTTTATTGTGAGAAAGCACTTTCATATATTATCACATAAGCTATCAATTCTACGCCACCAATTACTGCTATCATCATCATTACCACTGCGAATATGGTTAACTAAATAGATTGAAATATCAACCTTTTTCAAATTTCTCTTTCAGCTGCACTTCACTTGGTATTTCAAAATCGCTTGGTACATGAATCAACGTATAGCACGGCAACTCTCCCGACGACATCGTTGTTCACCACTGCAAAAACATTTTGCTCAACACATAACCACTCACACTCCGATGCAACCTTGTCCGATCACAGTTGCACAGCATAGACTTGACCTTGGTGATCCCGGATATAGAAAACCTATCGGGTGCTACACACTACATCACTATGTATTCCCTATTCCTATTATTAAGTAATAAAATGAAAACTTGACAAACGATGAATGACACAGAGTTTAATGTGAATCGATGTGTCAAAGTGTATCAAACAAATAAAAGTTATGAAATTCTATTGAACTCAATAAAATCAATCCTGCAGCAATGAACGAAACACTGAACGAAAACCCGAAAATAATCCCTGCTTCGCTCCACGTAACTCGCACCATGATGAAACGATTCCGGTCGTAACGGTGTCGCGTCAGAAAGGGTTTCTCACATTTGAAGATAATGGAAATGAAAAGCGTGTGTGTGATACGTTACTTTAGCCTGCTGGATATGTGTGTAAGGTTTCTCCTGAATCTTCCATGACACGTTGACTTTTGCCGATTCTTCGATGTATTCTTCATTTTCATGTCATTTCTGCCCACATTCTATGCTTTAATTTTTGTGTCACTTCTATGGGAATATACTAAAAATTAAGATACGTTTGATCTTTTGACATATTAATCGTTTACATTTTTCATTTCAGTAATTTGCTTAAAACAGGGATAGTTTAGTGGATGTGTAGAGTGAAGTCGACCGACATTCATTGAATGAATGGCAGCTACTGCATCCGAATGTGTTTCCGTAAGTTCCTTCAATTATTTTCAACCTGAAATCACTTCCCTTTAAGATTAACACTTTGCAAGGTATAGATTAATAGGTGACTGAGAATAAGGAATGGTTAATTTCAATTAATCATTCCATCGTACTTAATACAGATTTCAATTCTTAGAGGTATAAGAGGATCGGTGTAAAACTGGAGATTCGAACATATACCGGCATACATAATGTGGAATTATTAATCCAGATAATCATTCAGCTTATTAGTATTTAGATCGAATCGACTTACGTATATTTCGGGACATTGAAACTTCGAGTAGTAAAACCTACTGTTGTGCATATAAATCATATCATTATTAATGTGTACGATGTAAATAATGCGCAGAGACTTTCCATACAGATAGCCTCCAAACATATCTGTAAAGCATTGGTAAGTCACTTCTATATAATTATTGTATCCATCTTTTAACGTTCTTATCGAAGTTCGTGATAAAGAAAGTAGTGATAACTTGTAGAAAACCGCAACTATTAAAAGGCATTAAGCGGAAAGCTGGAGTAATTAAAGTCATTTTTAGATCATCTCTGCCTTTACTTACGTTTTTCTGTTGCTTACAGCTTTGTCAAAGTGGCCAACACAAAGCAGTAGCTTTTTTGGTAAACCGATTCTGTGCTAGCAAAATTCGAGAAACCCTGCATATCTCAGCAATGCCAGAAGCAACGATCGGAAAGAGTGCTCCTTACTTTGATTCAGAAAGTGCACGCGTTTGCCAGAGGTATGCTTTTATGTAGTTTGCTGGATTTTTGAGTGTAAAATATCCTAAAAGAAAAACTCAAGTGATTGGTTTAACGAAGTTTGAAGATTTTATCTCTATTTTGCTGTTTTTTCTTTATCTTTTTTTATCGCGAGTAGTTTTTTGCGATACATGATGTTGCCGTACTTTCGTTCTGTTTCGAAATTCTTTATGTTAAATGATGAAAGGAAGTAGTGAACTTTAATTTAAAAAGGGAAGAAATGGAACCTTCCTACGGTTTCCTTTTCATTATTTAAAATACAATTCAAGTTAGATCATCAAGATTCGAGGTATTTTATAATTCTAACATCAAGTTATTAAGAAAACAAAAAACTGTATTAACTTGGAAATTTTTTAAGATATATATTGGTTGATATAACAAGATGCACTAAGGACGACATGGATTTATTAAAGCGGGTTTTGCGTTTAGTAGAAGAAACCAGATTGCTTTTCAAAGCTCAAAGCATTGCACAGGGAGTAGTTATAAATACATCAACAGGAAACTTTTTTGGTAATTTTTGTTTGCCTTTGTTATCTAATTTCAAAAAATCGGTTTTTGACAGATTTAGATAATTTGAGCTCTAGTTTGAATTTGTGCTCTAATTTGAACTCTAGATAAAAAGTTCATTACAGAGTTGACATTTATCTATGTTTTATATTTTTTCGAGAAAGTCTTTGCATTATGCTGAAGTCTTCTTTACTGTTTTATATTGGGAATAATTTTAAAACATTTCCAAAATGAGTAATTTTTTATTGCCGATATTGGCTTAAATTTTTATATTTGCAGCTGTTGGTCGAGCTCTCTTGAGTATGGCGAAATAGAAATATTTAGTTAATAATGTAAATATATTTTTACACAGGAGACATGGATGAAAATGATTTCGTTACTCTGATGCGAGATATTGGATTGAATGTGAGACAGATGTCGGGAACTATACCGAATCTGGCATCACGCCTGATTGATAATAATACATCTAATGCAGCCTCTAGAGATACCCCTTCACAACCATCACAAGTGTTCCTTCACAAACAACCCCATGCATATGTCAATAATCGATGGCCGCTATCAACTGTAAATTGCTTTGTTATGAAAAAACTTAGGCGAGTCAAATTAGGATAGTATGAAAATTTTGTGCGTATTTGCAGTAATTATAATCCAAGAAACACTGTTCAGTCCTTTGGAAAAATAGTAATTATGGCAGTTGCAGTCAGTGTTTTTTAATTTGTTTTGCGGTAATAGTCTTCAACGGTGAAATATATTAGAATACAACAAAATCTATGTTTTGAGTGAGTTGAGAAGAATGTAATCGTTTGACAAAAACTGACCAATCCAAATCATAAGACTATATCAGTGTTTGACAGTGGCATTTCAAATTAATAGTGGCATTCCATACTTCGTTTGGAGTTAACTACATGGTTTGTACAGTTCTAACAGTAACCAAACAGCTTCAGCAATGAAATTCTTTCAGGTTCGCTCACAGGAAATTATCAAATCACCAGATGTTCAGCTCAGAGACATCACATACCATCAGTCCAATCCAACATGTGTTGTGCAGAATCGTCCAATCACTGTTAACATTGTGCGTGTAGTACCACCTCGGTGCAGTTCATCATCATTAGGTTCCTCTCCTGATATGCCCGTAAGTTTTCGTCTCTTTTTTTTCCTTTTTTGAGTGAAAGGATTTGTTACAGTTTTTGTTGGTTTTCATAAAAAGAAATATTTCCGAAGTTTCTTGATAACTAAACTCTCTTGAGCTACTATAGTTAATAATTGTGAGAAATTAATAAGTTACTATTTTATAACTGACTTGAGTGAGTAACTATCTCTTTTTTCATAATTTATACTTCTAATAATCCTCAGTCGCGATCTTTCCTAAAGTTGTAAGAACATTTGCCTCTGCCATTGAATAATTCCTAGAAATTAGAAATATAAATTTTAATCAGTCAAACTTGTTAAGGTGTCTCACAGTCGTAATTCTGTCATAGCTCAGCCGGTAACGATGCCAAAAAGTGCACGCATTGTCGGCCGATCCCCAACCAAAAAGGTCTCAGTTTTGACACATACGAGTATAGAGTCACAAATGATCAAGCAGGAGTTGAATGTTTCTGAACTGTCATTAAGTAGTGCATCAAACGAACCGTCAACCTCACGTTATCGGGTGCCATCGGAAGCGAAAATGTTGAATCAAGGATCTAAACGAGTAGTACATGTTATTGATGATGACGACGATGAAGGTGGTCCCGTATGTCTCTATACTATTTTTAAAAAAACAATGTCATTTTATTGCAATAAGTATCATCTTGAGAATAAATTGGCAAAACCTGAACAAAAAGTTGTTGTTTACGCAAAAACAGTTGCACAATTCTTTCATCGTTGCATCTGTTAGATTATGTTAAACGCATGTTTAATTATTAGATTACATTTTTTTATAATAAGGATTTTCAGTTTTTTCAGTTATTTTTATTTCTGTTTATACCAGATACAATTACCAGATGTTCCATATGGGAGTCTTGAGACCCGCATTAATTATGTAGTTAGTCAGTATTAATTTTCTCTTCAAGCGGTGAATCAATTCAATAAATTAAACAAACTAACGGTGACTCATTATGATCTTTTTGCATTGGATGAGAAACAACTATAACTATTTGTGGTCACGATGACTCGTTCAATTGAGTTTCACTTGTTAATTGCTTAATATCATTTGAAAGCATGCTAACATAAAAGCATGTAATCTGATTAAACATGATCCATCCTTTATTACCAAAATTTGTAAATTTTAAACGGCAGAGTTTCCTGTGATGAATCTAAAACTGTGTATCATAAGTCTGGAATTTAAAGAAACAGTAAATTTGATTTAAAAGAAATAAATGTCATACTTTCAGGTGAATCTTCATATCGAATTAGTGAATTTCAACTTTTTTGTATGAAAAATTACTCATATTTTTTCCAGTTGAAACTTGCAAAGGGACCAAAATTGGATTTGTTATTAAATTATCCTCGTGATCAGCCAACCATATCAATTCACTACGCTGATGTAGAGTATTTGAGGCCGAACGAAATGTTAAACGATACAATCATAGAATTTTACTTGAAATATATACAGATGGAATTAGTACCATCGGAGAGGTAAACGAATAGTATTTTTTTCACTTCGTTTTTTAATAATTCATTTCATTCCTATGACTATAATGATCAGTAAAACTAGTAAATTTGTTTTAAAACAATTCAGACTTATAAACTCGTAATTTTTTCCAGGCGTCCATCCATTTTTATATTCAACTCTTTTTTCTATTCTCGGTTAACACAAATGCCGCCTGCTGGTTCTAGTGTAATTCGCACCATTTCTTCCCGCGCAAAATGGGTCAGTCTATTTGTGAAAAAGTGTACTCTTATATTATTATGATTATATAACATATTTTTGTTTGTCTCTCACTAAAAAGAAATAGCAGAATTAGAGCATCTGATACAGAGAATTTTCACTTTCAAAAAGGAAAAATCAAAGAAAATCTTAGACACATAATATGTGTACAGATAGAGAAGTGGAACAAGTTTTTTTTGACATTGAAATACTGTTGCTATTTTGAGAGCAATAATTATATTTTTGTGTTTTTTAACATATCACTATTTCAACAGTATTCATTATTGTATTCATTATTTTTACTTCATTTTCTTTATCATTGTTTCCAGATTGCCGAAAATTATAAAGGAGTGCGAACATGGACTAAAAATGTGGACATCTTTAGTGCTGATTATATTGTTGTTCCCATTGTTGAAGATATTCATTGGTTAGTCTTTTTTTTTAGAATTCATCTGAACTAAATGTAATCTTTTATTGTTCTCATCTACTTCGAAAGTAAATTCATAATTTTAATTTTTGGCAGAACTTTGCCAATTAATGGATACAAAGTTAAAGATAATATTAAAGTGATTATTCTTGAGAAAATAATCAGGTTGAGCTTTGTTACTTAAACTTTGTTAATGCGGCAAATTTCAAATATTGATGTTCAAATTATTTCTACTTGCAGGTACTTAGCTATAATCACTTTCCCTCGGTACTCTATTGTAAATCGTGTACCAGAAACGACGAATTGCAAGAATGATGCCTTACCAAAAAGATTAAGGAAAACGTGTATTATTTTACTGGATTCATTGGCCGATGCTACGGATATGAAGAGGTATAAATGTGAATTTTCATTACTAATAATAAAAATCTATAAAAAAGCCAAATCCAGCAGCATTCAAAATTTAGTTAATTTGATGACAGTGGGCAAGATCACTTATGTAAGATATCACTGCTGTTTAATGTTGTTGAGAATATTTTACAGGAAATTAACGGTTCCTGTTCTAAGGGAATATCTTGTTTGTGAATATGAAGATAAAAGGAAATTGAAGGACGGAGATACAAAGTACTTTGCAAAAGAATTAATTGAAAAGGTGAGGTCTTCTATGCACAGTTTTATTTTGTAGCATTAGTTGTTAGATTTTTGTAGTGCATAGTTTTAAATTTCAGTTTTATTTTAAATGATTAGCCCTGATATTTTAGATTGTGCCGTTTCCTATTCCTCAGCAAAGGAATTATACAGATTGTGGACTATTTCTTTTGAAATTTGCCGAATGTTTCTTGTTGAAACCACCGTCAGTAAGTATCTTTTGAATTTAAGCAGTATAAAGTGTAAACGATATGTACATAATATTATAAAAGCATTTCTTCTCATGAATGCAGACTGAGCTGGGAATATCTCACAAAGGATTTGGTATTACTATTTTAGAAAACGTTATCTATTAAATGGTAGTTTATTTTATCGGCTTCATGCTCCAGTAATATTACATATTTTTAATGATAATTTAGAAATTTGATTATGTCAGTTTCGAATTCTCCTAGCATTCATGACATTTTCAATGGAAATTGTTTTGAATATTAAACAATCTTTTCAAAAGAAAATCAGTCTGACAAGAGTATTTTACAAGAATTTTTTTCCAGTTTATAACTCGAAATGACTCATTTCGACGATGGTATCCAAATTTTACAATCAGAGGCATGAGGAGGGCTATTCTTATGAAGTTAAAATCAGCATGTGATAAAGAAGCATGGCAAACATATGAAGAATATTCTAGAAATCGCGATGTAAACAAAAAATCGGTTGAAGATATCCTCCCCAAGCAATCAGCCCATAGTCGTTCATGTCAGTTATTGAATATAAAGCAAATTAATATACATTTGTTCATGATTTTTATCTTTTGTTCTTTCTGCTATGTAAAACTTCAGAGTTTCATCCACAAAAGCGGAAATTATTGCCGGAATTTTTTATATTAAAACAATTCTTGTTCATCTTTAT
Source organism: Acanthocheilonema viteae (assembly GCA_900537255.1). NCBI lineage: Eukaryota > Metazoa > Nematoda > Chromadorea > Rhabditida > Onchocercidae > Acanthocheilonema > Acanthocheilonema viteae. The sequence goes on from UPTC01000457.1 coordinate 28,799, forward strand.
TTTTCATCGTTTCAATACTTATTGCAATTGCAGCATCGCCGATGTCGCGTCGGCGAACACTAAGCACTGGAGATTGTGATGTAGATTGCAATGGACATTTTGGTCGCAGACGATCACTTCCTGCTCGTCTTTCTTATTGATCTTATCCGCCTTTCCTTTCCAAGTTTTGATTTATTTAAATATGAGGCATCAGTGCGGAAAACCAGTGATGCTACTTGTCTACAAGTTTTCGGTGTGTCAGCTAATGATTATTTACTGTTTATTGTGTTATTCGAATTTGTTCCTCAATAATTCACATTTTAAATAGCAAATGGTAATGCATTAAAAAAACTCGTAAAATAATTACAACTAAGTTTATTAAGTTAGAAATCCTAAAATTGTGAGGATAAAAAAGTTGAATGTAAAACACACAACAGTTCATTAATAGAAGCGATAAATTTAAATTACAATTGATCACTGTATCTGAATAAGTCATGAATTTTTAAAAATGGGAATAGAGCACTTCAAAATTATTGAAATAGTGGGAGATTTCCTTAAGAATTTTAGTCTCATTACTAGAGTTTCCTCTCTAATTACTATGGACGCGAATGTTAGCTTAGGCAATGAATACTGATCAAAATTTTCTGCAAGGAAATTGTATATTCTGCTTCAATTATTCTATTTAAATAAACTACGAATGCCGAAAAGCACGTAGGAAAAAGTGTTTGGAGAAGAAATAAAAGGGACAAGATGAATTATTGTAAAGAGTGTGCAACTTGCTTTTTAATTCATCCGAAGTTTCCTGTATTCAATATTTTAAGAAATTCTCAATTTGTGTATTGTTAACAATCAATGCGATAATAGTTTTATCGGATTCATTAAATTGCTGTTGTTAATTGTGTTATTTAATGTTTGATTTCTACGACGTTTCTCGTTGATTCTATATTAAGACGTCATATGATGGTAGTCGACATTGTTATATTTTCATTGAAAAGTGATTTGTTTACCAGAATTTTGCAAAGTGGTGTTAAGCATATCAAACGATTTTAGGATTGAGACGGGGAGCTATTGAATTTCTTTTTATGTCTTGCGAGAAGCTTGTCTAGCTTGTAACTGAAAGTAAATAGTATCTGGAAAGTGCTATTAGTTCCAAATTGATGTTTTCCGGTGAGTCCTGGCAGTGTCATCTTTTCAGGTTTATTGTTTTCGTCAGGTTTGCTTATTCAGTTATTCATCATGTCTATTATGAGCTATACTGGCGGCACTATTCTGGCAATGGCCGGGAACGACTGTGTTTGTATTGCTTCTGATTTACGACTTGGTGAACAGATGACCACAATTGCAACGAATATGAAAAAAGTTATTTTTTCAATGTTTGCAGAATAAAGTATTATTGTTTTCAGAATTACATATTTCTTTTGGAGTATAGGGAAGATCGAGGGGAGCGAGAGATTTGTTGGATTTTGAGTTGATCAATTAAAATGAATAAAATTACCTATCTAAGTTGTCTTCATTTCTTCTGCCAAAATTTAATTCCTTCACATTGCAGGTGCATAAATTGGGCGAGAAAGTTTATATCGGTTTGGGTGGATTTCATTCGGATGCTAAAACAGTTCTTGACAAAATAACTTTCCGGAAAAATCTATACGAATTAAGGGAGAACCGGAAAATAAAACCTGAGGTAACCATGGATCTTAAAAAGAGTGACATTTAATCATAACGCGGTCTTTGCAAATATTACAGGTACCAAATAGGGAGGAGAGGTGGTGATCATTAATTTAGAGGAGGGAATTTCGGTTTTCAAGAAGTGTGTGCTCATTAAATTCATTAAATCAAATCCTACTTTTTTTAGGTGGCAGCTGTAATGGTATCGAATCTGCTGTATCAGTATCGATTTGGTGGTTATTTCACGGAACCATTGATTGCAGGCCTGGACCCGACGACTAATAAACCGTACATTTGTGCCATGGATACTATAGGTTGCATCTCTGCCCCTAATGACTTTGTCGCCGTAGGAACGGGAACTGAATATTTGTTAGGCGTCTGCGAAGGTTATTTTCAACATTGTGCGGACTCACATCCGATTCTTGACATATACATCATATTGTAGTGAGCATGTAAAATCCATGCTTTCTTCTGCAAAAGCTTTGAATGCTTCCACTTTTGCTTAGCTAGGAATTGCAGGATATTTGTTTGGAAACATTCATTATCTTATGATTTTTCAACTTTACCGGAATTTCAGGATTCTGGAAAGAAGGTATGAGTTCTGATGAGTTATTCGAAGCAACAGCACAATCAATGTTATCTGCAATGGAACGTGATGCCGCTTCCGGTTGGGGTGTGATCGTTTATACAATAACTAAAGATAAAGTTAATGTAAAAACCATCAAAGCTAGAATGGATTAAAGCTATATATTGTCCAATTCTCCCTAATTTGCTTTAAAATCTGGAGAACTTACGAGGTTTATTGTCTTTGATATTAATGACTAAAGTCATATTTCAAACGCATTCTTGGACTTTCTGAAAGTAACTCATGATAATAGCCAAAATCAGGGTGAAACTTGTTCAATGATAATTTTGGGAAAAGAAATTTTTGACACTTGTTTGGTTTTCTCCTCTTTTTTATTTATTTCTATGCATCAGTAAGATTTGTATTTTATTTTTATACATCAGTAAAGATCTATTGATTTCAACAGCACCGAATACATCATCTAGAAAGAAAAAGTTTTATGAAATAGTTCAACGAAATTTTCTAGAGAACCGGAAAATAGGATGGTTTAGCATGATAAAAAGCAAGCTAGCTCCTTACTGGACAATCTTCAGCAAAACCACCGAAACCGTTTCTTAATCACCATACCGATATCACGTCTCAGTTTAACGATGACAAAAATCTCGGTGAATTCCGTCTGTAATCAGTGTGTTTCATAGAAATGATACTGAAGGAAGAGTTTGTAATGGAACGAAAGAACAGAGTGAAATATATACATGCACTAGCAACGACAGAGTCATGTAGTCATTTGGCCTGGATATGGATCGGGTCGATTTTTCCGCATCAAAAATTGTATTTTCCTCCGGATGTCTTCATTGATGATTGCTTTTGAGATTTCTCTCGACAATTCATTCCGTTGCATATACGGTTTTCGATAATATCGTGTTTTTCGTAAAATATCCAATAGACCTTCATTGTTCATTAATCTGAATATAATTACAGAAATATAATTACTTTTTTGGAATTTTTTGGAATAAAAAAATATGATTTTCTTGGAATATAATTATAATTCACACCATGCAAACAACAGCACAGAGTTAGTAAAGAGATATTCGTAATGTCTGGATTAGCAATAAAACTGTTACATGCAATTATCTGTGAAAGCATTAGAAAAGCAAAAAAGTTATAATATTTAGAAGTTCAGGTCACTCTCTATATACATAGTCTCTCTATGTACAGTGCAGTTTTTCTTGGAATTCATTAATCTTATAAATCCAAAACAAAAGTTTCCTGCACAACATACAATTCGGGATGCCGACTTTAATTTACCGATCCGGAAATAGTATCATATTTGCAGAGGAGGGCAAAAAAACCTGTTAAGCAAATGAAAAGCTGCTGTGACATCATTGTTGACAACGAGAACTGTTTTGTTGAGAAATCGCGGATGTGCATGATGAATATTCCAGAACAGTTTTATACCAAAAGGTTGTTTTAATGTTCCACGCCAACACCGCACCATCCTGAAACAAAATTAAAAGATGGAATTACCAGAAATCCTGCAAATCTACTGCCCTCACACCCAAATCCTTCATCTCACTCCTTTCCATCATAACATGCAAAGTTAAGTTACGATGATTGGTCACTGTGCAAACTTGTAAGGAGTCTGATTCAGGTGATGGGAAGATCTTCATTATTCTACGATTTGAGAAAAATTAGCTAGAAAATTTAAAGACTTTTGGAATATTCAGGAAAATATAATTTTTATTAAAATCCTAAATATTATTTACACAAAATCAATTTAGAAAAAAATGCAATACGAAATTTCATGCATAGTTGAACCTGCGCTGAAACAGAAAATTTTCAGTAATTTTGAGATTCAAAACAATCATTTTTTCTTCTCTTGACTTTACACTTTGAGCAACTCAATATTTATTTGAACTCTTCAAAATAATTCTATACCATTTCGAGGTTTATTTTGGACTCTGACTCCTTGTTACTTCTATCAATTCATATCTTTATCTCTCCAGTTGTGACGTAGCTTTATTTTTACTAGAAGTGATGTGATATTAAAATTGACAATTTTGGAAACTGAAGATTTTCAGTTCCAAATATTCTTATATATGCCAACTTCATGGCTCACTTTTTATTTCAGTTCAAATTTTTATGGTTCTCAGTTCTTATTGCATAACATATCAATACTTCCACTGTGTGTTTGTTAATTTTTCATTCTCAAAAGATGAAAACTACGAAAGATGTAATTTCCCCTATTTCATCTAAAGTTTCAAATATAACAAAGTAATTTTTCCGCTCCAACACAGTGTTTACACGTATACCACTTTCTGCTAAGCAACACTCATTTCCAATCCATATATACATATATATATGTTTACATGCTTATCGGTTCTGTTAACCTTCCGCTTTCATAAGCATCGAAACAATGCAATACTTATCGTCGCTTATTTAAACTTTGTTTTGCTTTCAATTCATTTATTAATTTCAAACCTAACACAATTCTGCTGATATTTCCACTGTGCTGAGAAAATTGAAAGTTTACTGTACAACAGAAATAGGAAATATATGTCGAGCTGTAAAAATATCGACAGAATTATTGTAGTTCTCAATAATTAAACTAATCAATAATCAATTGAATTAAAACATTTCAGTGACATTTATCACACTTTTATCTTTCAAGCTCATACACTTCCTCTTACATCCATTTCCTCCATTGTTTATTACGCTGAATAAATAATGATTGAATTGTTAATGATTCGTAGAAGTGTATGATATGTTGTTTTGACAGCCGATCAATGTAGCTCATCTATTGTGTTACTTAAACAAGCCTATCCTCTTTAGCTCAATTAAAATCATTTCATTTATATTTAATATGTTTTGAATTTGGCGATTTGAAATGACTAATTGCATTTTTGTTCCCATTACATTTTCAGTCGATTTATTTCACGTCGAATCGTTTCAGTTTTATTTTTTACTCCTATTTATCTTATACTTCAATGACGTTAAAATGATTTTTAGAAATGGATTAATTTTTAGAAGTGTTCGAATATCGTTGTGGGTGCAGCATGAAATGAGAAAGCGAAAGTCAAATAATGAAGTAAAATTGATCCATTTTGCATACAAAAAATTTATTCTAGCTTCATGTTCAATTCAAGCTCTCTCTCATTCATCAATCATTTCAGCCAGTCATTGAACCTATTAACTCTTTGAAGTTAAATATATATCACGGGTTTTGCTTATATACTAAGAAATTTATTTTCCATTCCTTCAGTAACAGTTATAGCCTCCATTCTGGTTTTTTTTAGACACTCCCATTAATTTTGAAAATTCCTCCAATAACAGTGGCTGCAATTTTTTAACTATCAAATGTTGTCTTCGAAACAAAAATATACTTTAAGAATTTTCTCCATCCTTAGTAGTATACCCTTTTCAAACGGTCTGTTCTATTGAACCAAGCAATTGTTCGCTGTATATCAAATCTATTAATTGCTCAGCCGTCACTTCATTTGACTGCTTGTTTTTTAGTTTTCGAATTGTCTTTGCTCACTGAAAAATTTAGAAAGTTCGTCGCAGAAATTAAAGATCAAAAACTGGAAATTACACTACACTTATGATATCACATTAAGGTATTGAATCAAAATTAACTGTTCCAGCCAGAATTACTCTAACTGGATATCATGATATACAAGGCATGTGTTCATGGCCAATATGGCCATGTATGTATGTCTGTCTATCTGTGGCCATGAGCCCACTACGACTACTGACTGATACAACCATCATCTGTGTGTAAGGTTTTGATGGTGAGAAATGTGTTAATACATAGGCGATGATGCGTTAGCTAGATCCTCTAACAGTCCGTAAGAGCTTTTAAATCTGCTATATATAGCTTTGATGAAGCCTTCCAGCTCACCTCACCTATTCTCTGCTAATTTGGTGAATTAATTTGACAAGAAAATTCTTCAAATTTGTAATTTCTACTAATTAGTGAGAAGAATATATGCGAAATATCATAATGTTAGCAATTCGAAATACAACTACTTTTATTTTCCTCTGAATCTGAACAAATTTCTTTCGATCAAATTCATTTACTCTTCGAGCGGCTGGCATTATTGGGAGCTGTTAGAACGATATTTTTTTGCTACTTCTCGATTTTATATAAAGCATTTTTAAGAATGTAGGAGCTATTCTTAGCCATTATAGGAAATAGATCGTTGATGTTTAGTCTTTTGGGATTCATAGAAAAATTGCGGTAATCTTTCAATGAGTTGCTTTAAAGTCCACATGCACTGTTATAAATTCCCATTTCTTTTCATTCAAAAATTCCCACATCTTTTAGGAGTATTGAAAGAAAAATCCAAAGGAGCCCACTCAAAATTGTTAAAGAAAAATAATCAAACAATGGCTTTTGATCTGCGACAATATTAAAGACAAAACTTAAGCAAATGGTTGAAGTACTTAAAGACAAGTAAGTTGTGTATATTTTTATTTTTGTATATAAAGAATTGCCAATTCCTTAAAGGTTAGAAAGTGTCACGAATTCAGATGAATAATTCGTAAAACTGCGGACCACATATAGATGAGTGGTTGAAAGACGTGAAAGCTAAAATCTGAATAATCTGAAATAATAGTAATATTTCAGATGAAGCCAACATTTCTTAATTCGGTTTTCAAATCTTTCACGTCTAATAAAGTTGTAAAATTTGGTGAAATGAAAGTGTTTTTTATCAATTTTGAAAAGCATAATAATAACCGGTCTTCTCTGTAGAAATCAGAGCATTTGAAAAGATAGTTTAGAATAGTAAACAATCATCTATTGCTGCATTCCGATATACATTGAATTTTCCGATATGCATTGAAATCATCGATTTTATTCTCTCAGTATGTGTTTTGACGCTTCTGCTTTTCTCGCTCTCGCTCAGGTAAAAAATAATGTTGAAATATAGGGAGAAAATAGTGTAATGGCTAAGTTTTGATTACTTCATGTATACCAAATGAATGTTATCGCCACATTGTAGCAATAGTAAGATTGCAAAATGAAGCGAAAAATACTCCATCAGACAGATGACATACTCTTACAATGAATATGGTATATAATAAGGCTACAATAACGATAATAGCTATGTAAATTGAATAGTATGCTTTGATGAGTTAAATTGTTATTATTTGAATTGTTTTATTGAACTAGAAATATACCCCCACTTCACATGTATGAGATGTAGAAACCACTAATTATAGACATCGGACATCACAGCATCTTTTTGGTACTGAAAAGAAATGGAATGGTCAATGTATTCATTCATTCTCCCTTTTGGGGTCATTATCGAAGCATGTGGCTCATGGAAGTAAGCTCAGAAACATCTGCTCCTCGGTACCAGTGTAGTTCTTTTACCTCAGTCTTCAATTATCTCCGTCCTAACATACATGCATTAGTCTTGTGTTTCACAAAAAATTGACGTTTTTCTACTCGCTTCGAATTTATAACCGAATCATTATTGTAACAGTTGATCAGACTAATTAATAGATTCGCTCAAGCACACTCTTTTATGAGATAAATAAATGAATCGCTCCTTTTCCTGATCCCTTTCTATGATAATAATTTTAATCATCTCGTACCCGAATAACTTGATTACACAATAGAACCCTGTATTTATATTCACTTCTTTTATTGGCAAACTTTTGCTTGAGAAAACGAGTAAAGAGCCCTATTATATAACTTCAACTCTTGAAAAAAAAATTTGATGTATTGAAAAAATATGCAACCTTACGAAGAGTTATACAATCACCCTCCAAATGTTTCTAAAAAACTTTCTTGCAAAGTCTATCAAAATAATGAATAGCCGTTTGCCAGTAATCTGACAAACCTCGGTTAGAGTAGAGAAATATTTATATATATATACTTCGATTAATAGTATATGATAGAAATATTTCATTACCTAAGTCTTTGCAATGCATGTAACCAATTTTGTATTTTGCAATCGGTTAAAAAGTGTTCTTTCTCATATAAATTTTATGCATTCATCTCTTCCATCTATTTTTAAAAGAATAAAAATTACCTCTATATCTCCTTCTCAGAAATATAGTAAAAGTTGGCTGCGCTTTTGTCACACTACGTCTGATTTACTCACTTCATTATTAATTTCATTCACCGCAGGGATGAGGAGATGGGCTGGGAGATGTGTTTGAGAAGAGAATGACACTTAGCTTCGGAAAATATTCTTTTTTTTTTGTTTTGAAATGATCTCTCGCAAATTTGCACAGACGAACAGTGTTCATCCAGTTTGTTCAATAAAATTGTCTTATCCCACTCTTTAGACTCTTTCCCTTTCGCCCTATGATATGAATTTCATAGTGCATCGAAATACTACAACTACTTTCTTCCATATTATTTTTAATCGAGCTATTGTTCCTGCATTTATCTTTTAGATTTTGATATTCTGTGATGTTTGTTAAGATTTTTGCAATAACACATTCTACCATAACTAACTTAGTTCTTTAGTTTTTCAACATATTGCGAATGGCACTTAATTGCTGTTGATCGTTGATACTCTTGAGTAGAACAACTGCAACTGCAGTTTAACTGTTCTGACTAAACAAGCTCAGCAAGTTGAAGCTTTCATAACATTCTTCAGTTCGATGAGCGCACCGCTGCACTTCACTGCAGCATCTCATCTATATAAACTTAAAACAGTCAGTTTTTTTAGAAATTC
>UPTC01000458.1:5218-23126 GCA_900537255.1 Acanthocheilonema viteae
TTGAATAAATCTTTTTCAATTTTGCAAAAGTATTATTACCATACAGTAAAAGTTAAAAATTATCATTTCTTTTATTACATTCTTTTTTTTTTCATTGCTTTTTTTTCCGCTTCTAATTTATGTTAACTTTGCTAGCATACATAAAATTTCAGTCTAAATATAACTTTCAGAAATAAATTTTATAAATTCCACGCAAATTATTCAATCCCTATGCTACCCAACCCATTAAAGTATTAGAATACCAACCAGTTTGTTTATTTACAAATTGAAAATCGTGAAATAAAATGCTAAAATGTTGATATAATAAAATGTTGATATAATCGTGAAATAAAATGCTATTGCATCAAAAATAAGAAATCAAGAAATGAATGAATAAACATAATAGAAAGAAAGATGAAAAGAAAAGGATGGGATAAGAAAATCAGAATTAAATATAAATTTGTAAAAGATAAAACTAAATATGAGAAAGAAAGAAATATCGCCTATTATCCAGCTAACTGATTACTTTTACTTTTGAATATTAAAACAAAAAGCTAATTTTCTCTTTTGTGATATTGGATAAATCCTTGGTAGTGGAATGATAATGACTGGTTAATACAGAACATTCTTATTAAGTAATATATTTAAAATGCATGAAATAAATGCAACAGTATATACGATAATAAAATTCAAATTATTTTTTGAAGTATTGAAACTTTGCTTCAAGTTTAATTAGCATATTCAAATTCAAATCACTGCTATTACTATTATAATTACTACTTAAATGTATGATAGTTTTTTAAAAATTATTTTTTCATACGACTGCAAAATTTGATACTTGATTAAAACATAGAAATGTGTTACACAACTGTTAGTTTAAATTTTCTACAGTTATTTAAATTTTTTCAATCCTATTTCTAAAGCGCTAATAATTAATTGCCTTCAAATTTTCTCCAAAAATTTAGATAATTTATTTTCAAATTTCAAATCCATAATTATTTGGGTTATCTTAAAAGTTCTACCTATATTCATATGTCAACGAAATGATAACTGATATTGCACTCTTTCAAATCATCAATTTTTAGAGTACTGTTAATTTGTCTTACCTAAAACCAATTTATCCTACTGATCATTGAATCATATTACAAAATTCTAACTTCTCTTATTAAGTTCGCTGTCGTTTTGTTTTAATTGCTCTATCCGATAATTGGTTGCTAAGAAGCGATAATTCGAAATGTTTCAAAGATTTGAAATTTTAGAAAATACGATTGCATTTAAAATAACAACACATGTATTCATTAATAAAAAAGGGGCAATAAATAGAAAGATAACTGATGAATATGTAACAGTTTATTTCAAATTTATTAAAATGTAAATAAATGAAAAAACGCTGAGAAATTCATAAAGCAATAATTAATAAAGATTTCTAAATTATTACATTTTTTCTTTTCTTTTTTGTTACGCGCTCCAAATTTGTTTCGTAACTGTATGCCAGTCTGCAGTTTCATTCTTCTTTTCATCTCACCACAAATATCATCATATGATGATAATTAATGAGGAGTGTGAAATGGAAAGAAAGATAACAGGGAAAATTCTTTCAATCATATTGATTTCATTAATTACCGTAATATTGAATTTTTTTTTTTACTAAATTACTGACTTTTACTGGACATTATAGAAAATATTTGTTTAATTGGATCAAATGTTCGGAAAATTTCAGATAAAATGAAAATCATTTTTCAATGAAAAAGAAATAAGTTGAAATTTAATGATTTGATTGAAATGTAAAGATGATCAAAAGATAAGCGATAATGAATGAAGTGTAACCATAAAGAATTGTTATCTAAGCTAAATAGCAATCTCTCAAACTTCATTCATTTTCTATAGATTCTTGATGAAAGTTGTAAAACTAAGACTAGCTTTTAAATTTCATATTTTTTAATAGCTCTATTCTTATATAATATGATTAATTAGTATAAAATTTTACAACTAATAAGAATTGTGAAGAAAGATAAAATCTTCTAAATCATAATTCTGCAATACTGATCAATAATAATATACAGCGCAATTTATTTAAAGAATTATTGGATGAAAATTAATCAAGGATAAGCTAAAATTTAAAAGAGAAATGACATATGATAAATGAAAGCTGGTGACAAATAGTCAATTCTCAGTTCAAAGAGAAAACTGGTACGACAAAGATGAATTTACCACAATTATAAAAGAAGTAACAAACACGATATGTCGCAATAAACATGATCCATTTCGATTTACTTATTTATCATTGCTGAGAGATAACTATGGAATTTACAAAATATATGTATGTAGTAGAAGTGATTTTTCCACTGAAAAACTATAAATAAGTAATTTGAAATAAGCCTAAGCTTAGCACGATGATACGAATCTAAAAAAAAGTTATTTTCGGTGATATGAAAAACATTAATGGATTGATTATTTGGTTTATTATTTTTAGATTATCACTTCTAAGTCGATGAAATGGGTGAACAATCATTTATCGACATAAATGCAAACTAATTATTGCTACGATTTGAAACTAATCAATAGGTCATGAAAAAGATACCGTTATCTAGAAAAGATATGATACAAGAAATTAAAGTAGAGAGTAAACTGCTTACCCTAACCTATCAGTACACTAATTAGCTAGTTAACAATAAACTAATTGATTGATCAATTAATTGATTGAGATTAAGCAAAAAAAATTCATGAAATGATGAAAATAATAGCAACAAAGCGGAATAACATTGGGAATTTTCCTTCAAGGAAATATTTCAAGTATTAAAATTTAATTAACATAGGCCTATTTGCATTTCACTTAAAAGAGATAAAATGACGACGGTGAAATATAATTTCAAATAATAAAGCTTATTAAATATTTAAATTTAATTTAACAATATTTCTTCTCTTCCCTGAATAAGAAAATTGCCGAACTGAATGAATTAATTATGCCATTTATCAATAAATTGTATTGCTTATGTCAAATTTTTGCATCTAGAAATGATTGATTTTTATTACACTAAATGCGTTGTGTAATTTACTTGAATCATTTAAAATTCCACGATTATTACATTAATTTTAGGGCAATTCAAAAATAAATAAAGGAAGAAAAAAACCGGATTAAAAATAAATATCAAAATGATGGTTGAAAACTCATACATTTTCGTAAGCTTTTGCTAAGATTGAAAAAAATGGTGCTATAATTTGCTTCTCTAAATATATCAAACAATAAAATTTAATTAACGAATTAATTGAGTAAATTAATTGGAATATTGAATATACGCAAATCTTTTCACTTAATACAAATCATAACACTAAACTACCGCTTTTTAAATCAAATGATCTTTAATTATTTGATCAACAATTCCGATTTTTCTTGAATTAAGCATTTCAGTTCTAAGTTTAATGTAAATCCAAATGAATAGTTTGAAGCTGCCCAATATCATTTAAGATAGTATTCTTATCACTTACTGTGCATAATTTTTGAATAATCTACATGAAATGATAGAAATTAATCATATTCTATTGGCAAAAAATTTAATATCAATTTAATTGAAAACTTTAAATAACATTCATCAACTGAAGAATAGAAAGATATCTTACAAGTAATTCAAAAGCAAAAAAAAAAGTGCTCATGTTGGGAACGGAAGCAACAAATGTATTGAATCTAAAGTTAGGGTTCCATTTTGACGTAGTTTACGTTTTCATTTTCAATGGATTAAATAAAAATTAAATTAACTAAATTCAAGGAAAATACACGCTGCTCACGTTTACAACTTTAGACGAGATAAAATCAAAATTAAAAGTTTTGCTTCAGTATAACTCATATATAAACAGACTAGATTGAAAATAAACGAACCGAATCATTTTAACGCAGCTCACTTCTCTAACCCATTCTAAATGAATTAGACTGAAAGGTTTCCATTTTGACGTGACTCACGTTTACAGTTTAGACGAGTTCGAAATTAAAAGTTTTCTTTTGACTAGTTCGCATTCGAACAGACTACATCAAAACCTAGCATACGTCTTTAATCCATTCTAAATGGACCAGAAGTGAAAATAAGAGTTCCATTTTGACGTAGCACACGTCCCTAATCCATTCTACGTAGACTGAAGGTGAAAGTAAGACTTCATCTTTGACGTAACTACCCCTCCTATTCTGCTTTCTATCGCCACATCCGTGTCATCCGTAAAATATTCTTAAATTTCACAAAGTCCCATTTCACAATTTTCGACAAGAGTGCAACGTGTTGGTTTCAGACATTTAAGAGATAGCAAAATCACGGGGTGATTAGAGATTGAAAGGATTTTGAGGATTTAATCACGATGAAGTATATTCATCGACAAGAGGCAGAGGAAGCAGAGATTGAGAGGGAAAAAAAGATGCGTTATTGGAGAGAGTAGAGGTTGAGGGTAGAGATTAATAAGTATGTTATGGATTGAGAGGAATAATTGCATGTATGTCGGAATTTTTTGCATCCAATTGACCTCATTTTATTCTTTCAGTTACATTAACTCTCATCAAAATTAATTCATTTCAAATTATTGTAAAATTAAAATGAACTATCTGAATTTTTGGCTAAAATTAAAATAAACTATCTAAAAAATTTGATTTTGAAAAATGGAAGGAAAAGTGATCCATACGGGAAATTTTTTGTCCAATTCTATTTAAGTGCAAAATGTTAGCAAAAAGTTACACTTGCATTATAATGTATTTAATTGATTCATTCATACTTGTTTTGAAATTTTATTGAAGCAATTTTGATTTGCAAAGAGAACAGTTGACATCGGATGGGAAAGATGGGTTTGTTTGAGAAATTTTCGGATGAAATATGTTCATCATTAAAAGTAATCATCGTTTGGTAATTTTATAAAATCGGCGTAATTTCAACCAATACTTTCGTTACAGCATTCACGCAATGGATGTAATTGTAGAAGAGGGCAGATTAATATTTAGGATTTATCAGGTTATGAGAATTTTATGAGAAGAATTATCAGATATATCGTCATCGCAAATTAAAATATATGTTGTGACAATTATTATATTCAATATTTTGTTAGTTTCAGCCGGGAAAAAGTATTTAATTCGGTATAGATTGCAAAGATGACTGCCAAAGAAAGAAGGAAAGTGGCGGAACTTCTGGAAATGGAAGCGAAGATTCAGAAGTTATGGTCAGATGCAAAAGTATTCGAAGTAGATGCTTCCAATGACAAGTAATTGTATATTTGAACCATTATCAATTATCACTTTTTTTAATTCAATTTTCAGGTCTTATTTTTTTATAATGGTTCCGTAACATCTTTATTACAAAAACAAATTTCAGGTCTGAGCCGAAGTATATGGCGAACATACCATATCCTTACATGAATGGTCGTCTTCATTTAGGTCATTCTTTTACGATATCTAAATGCGAGGTTCGCTTTACTCAAATATTGTCATATTTAGTTAATAACTCTGTATAAACTGAAATTTTTTGTCACTATTAGAATTAGATCCCCGAGAAATATCGAACAGAGTGTTGTATTTTAGATTTCAAACTAACTTTTCATCAAAAAGTGCTCGTTTTTGTAAGATTTGCTATGTTTCTATTAGAATTTTTTCAGTTTGCGATAGGATTTCAACGATTAATGGGAAAACGGTGTTTGTTTCCCTTTGGTTTGCACTGTACTGGAATGCCAATCAAAGCCTGTGCTGACAAACTAAAGAGAGAATTGGAACAATTCGGATATCCACCACATTTCCTGGATGATGATAACGATTATGAAGTGCTAACCGAGGAGAACAGTACCATAGATGAGATTATTAAAGATAAAAGCAAAGGGAAAAAGGTTTCTGTTTATTAGTGTTTCGAATTTTCGATTTCTCTCTTTTTGTTGTCATTGTCAGTTGTGTCGTACGCTATCTATATTTTCAGAGTAAAGCCATCGCAAAAACTGGAACAGCGAAATATCAATGGAAAATTATGAAGATGCTGGGCTTAGACGATTCAGAAATCATCAAATTTACAGATGCGAGCCACTGGCTTGATTACTTCCCACAGCACTGCATTAACGATGTTCAAAAAATGGGTCTCAAGGTTGTCATTTTGAAATTATTGATGAGTCGAATAATTTGAATATCTGTATATGAAGCGCTGTTCTGTTGTTTTTTTTTTTTTCATTTTTATCTGCTAAGATATTTATTATTCTTGAGGGCAGTTTATTTAGGTTGATTGGCGACGTACATTTATTACTACTGATCGTAATCCTTATTATGATTCTTTTGTTTGCTGGCAATTTCGGAAACTTCGTGAAGCTAAAAAAGTTGATTTTGGTAAACGTTATACAATATATTCCCCAAGTGATGGGCAACCGTGCATGGATCATGATCGATTGGCTGGAGAGGGTGTTGGGCCTCAAGAATATACACTCATTAAACTGAAGGTATCGGGATTAATTAAGTTTTATGAATAGTCCCTTTTTTATGATATTTGTTATTTTTTTTAAACTACTATTTCAGATCCTTGATCCATTACCAGAGTTATTTGCGAAAAGTGGAAAGAATGTTTTTCTAGTTGCTGCAACTCTAAGACCTGAAACAATGTATGGACAAACGAACTGCTACATTCACCCGGATATTGAGTATGTATCTTACTTTTCATCAGAAATTTAAATAAATTTAAATAGAGCAGAAGTTTTGACTGACACCAATTGATAGTTTGTTACTTCTTTCCATCTTGAATGTTCCCAATGCATCCGGACTTATAGAGCTGTACGAATTGTGAACTCTAAATTTTGAAATTTTAACTTAGTATTTTCAGTCTGATTGTTTTGTATTTTTATTCAAGGTATTGTGCTTTTTATGCTGGTCGAAAAGAAAAAGAAGTTTTTATAGCAACAAAAAGAGCTGCAAGAAATATGAGTTACCAGGAAATGACTGCTGAAAACGGAAAAATACGATTTGTTGATGGTGCTGAAAAAGTTCGTTTTTTCTTTTATTAATTTTACTGTTTCTTTACATTGCTCATTATTATAATATTTTCAATAATGTTTTAACTTTCTACAGATAATTTTACTTGAAATTTATTAGATATCAGGCAAAGAGTTGCTTGGTTTGGCATTAAAAAGTCCTCTGACGAAATATGATCGTATCTACTCGTTACCAATGCTAACTATCAAAGATGACAAAGGTTAATTTATTTTTTTTAATGATTCAGAAAGTAATGTATGTTACTATCTCATCACGGTCAAGCGAGTAATTTTTCAAAGAATTGAATTACTATTGATAAAGATTTTCTCTTTCTGTGCATTTACTACCATAGTAGACTTTTATTTTGAGCACTTGCATTTTTTTACATCTTAAGAAATATTTATTCATTATGTGCTTAAAGGCACTGGTATTATAACCAGCGTACCATCCGATTCACCAGATGATTTTGCGGCTTTAATGGATTTAAAGAAGAAGAAGCCATTACGAGAAAAATTTAATCTAAAGGATGAAATGGTACTGCCGTATGAGCCGGTAAATTATGCGCTCTTTTGATTAACATTTCTTGTAGTTGATTTTTCACTAATTAGCGTTACAGTGCTTTCCGTTGTAATAAAAGAAGTGAATCATTGTGGACTTCCTTAATTAGGATATAGCCAATGCTACATCGATAAAATTTCATGTTAGACGTAATTTTTATAGATTCCAGTTCTGAAAATACCGGAATATGGAGAAATGGCCGCCGTGCATCTTTGTGAAAAAATGAAGATTGAAAGTCAGAATGATCGAGACAAATTAGCAGAAGCTAAGAAAGAAGTATATCTGAAAGGATTCTACGATGGCGTCAGTATTTGATATGTTAATTGTTGTATCTTTGTTGTAACATATCGAGCTATACATAGAAAATTATTTGTCATATTAAGTTAAATTTGAGAAGAAAATTTTCAGGTAATGGTGGTTGGTAAGTATGCTGGGCAGAAAATTGCAGATGTAAAGAGAAAAATTCAGGAAGAATTGATTGCATCTGGAGAAGCAGTATTATTTGTTGAACCGGAAAAGAAAGTTATATCACGTTCTGGTGATGAATGCGTCGTAGCTTTATGTGACCAATGGTAAGTTTCGTTATTTGTTTAAAAAAATATTAACTTCACAGGCAATGTTGATTATTCAATGAGAAAT
This sequence comes from Acanthocheilonema viteae, assembly GCA_900537255.1. Classification (NCBI taxonomy): domain Eukaryota; kingdom Metazoa; phylum Nematoda; class Chromadorea; order Rhabditida; family Onchocercidae; genus Acanthocheilonema; species Acanthocheilonema viteae. The sequence goes on from UPTC01000458.1 coordinate 13,359, forward strand.
AATTTATTTTGGAGGATTAAGGAATTTTATACTCGTAACAATATGATGAGTGCATTCAGTAATTATCAAAAAAAAGAGAAACGAAGATCCTATAGTTGAAGAATACTATTTTACTGTTTTACCTTCTGATAGGATTTATATCTTATTTTAAAAAAATATATATAGATGAGATAATTTATTTTTTTTCTTTTTTTTGCAGGTATTTAAATTATGGTGATGAAGAATGGAAGAAGGAAACAAAAAAGGCTTTAGCTCAATTGAATACATATACAGAAGATGTAAATTTTTAAGAGGAAATTCTAGAATATTTAATCGTTATAAACAAATATTAATTGGTTTCTGATTGATTTGTTTGTTGTTAGGTGCGAAGAAATTTGGATGCGACGATTGACTGGTTACATGTGCATGCTTGTTGTCGATCATACGGTTTGGGTTCAAAATTACCATGGGATCCGCAATATCTCATTGAATCGCTTTCTGATTCAACGATATATAATGCCTACTATACAGTAGCACATCTTCTACAAGGTGGTGGTATTGATGGGAGCATCATCGGTCCTGCTGGAATCAAGTATTTTTTATAAATTTATGTAATTACAGTTAACTTGTATAGTAATGCGATAATTTTTTATTTGCAGAGCATCCGATATGGTTGATGATTGTTGGGATTATATATTTTTAAATAAGCCTTACAATGCCAAAACAATGCCTGTCCAAGAGTCGCAGTTAGCCATGTGCAGAAAGGAGTTTCTGTACTGGTAAGTTGTTCATTGCATATTTCGGTATCGCATGTACTGGAAATAATTAAATTATTTCTTTTTGGTACATTCTTTACATAGGATTTCATGCAGGGCGATGTAAAAAATATATTAAATTTTAGCTTTTATTGATGAATTTGATTAATTCAGCAGAAGCATATTTAAAATTATGAAATTTTATCAGATACATCAAACTATCATTTGTTTATAATTCGAATTCTTGTGAATTTTTTAGGTATCCGGTTGATATGCGTGCTTCCGGTAAAGATCTTCTACAGAATCATCTTACTTATTATTTATTCAACCATGTTGCCATCTGGAAAGATCAGCCTGAGTTATGGCCTAGAAGTATACGAGCAAATGGACATTTGTTATTAAATAATGAAAAGGTTCGAACAGTCACTGATCTAGTTTACATGTATTTATATCTAAACATACAACTACAAAAATATGTTTTTATCAAATATTTTTTTGCTTTTATTACTTACTGTACACATTTCTGAAATAAAGCACTTCAGATGTCCAAACAAACAGGCAATTTCCTGACTCTTAGTGAAACTGTGAAGATGTTTTCTGCCGATGGAATGCGTATTTCTCTGGCCGTAAATTTTTTTACCAAATTCTTTTTTAATTCAAAACTGACAAATGTGGAATTCGTCGTTTTGAACTGATTATTTCATCATTATTTTCTATCATTTTCACGACAATGTGTCACTTGGATTAAATCTGAGGATGAAATTCATATATATTATTTTGATATTTATTCAACCATTTCGTCTTTAGAAGATATAGTTTTTGCTCTTTACTCAGTAATTAACTTTCAATTTTAGGACGCAGGGGATTATGTAGAAGATGCGAATTTTGTTTATGATATGGCTGATGCAGCAGTATTGCGTTTGTACAATCTCCTTGCATGGTCACGTGAAATGGTTATCTTACGGGAACGTGGTGATTTACGTAGTGGACAGGAATTCACTTTTGCTGATCAGGTTTTCGACAATGAAATGAATAGCGCAATTCACAAAACCTGCTGCAGCTATGAACAAACTTTTTTCAAAGAAGTTTTAAAACATGGATTTTTTGAATATCAGGTAGCTTCGATGGGATTTTTTCCAGAGTTTTAATGCAAATTGACAAAATATCAGTTGTAATTTGTGTATGATTATTTTATTGATATTGCTGTACTCAGTATTTTACTTATCTCAAATCTGTCAATGCTTAAGAATGTACGGTGTACTGAAATGTGAAGTGAGCGTCAGCATCGCAAACTGCATCATGTAATATAAATGGTTAACTTAGCTAATAGAAATTTTATACTTCGTTTTTTTTTACCGAATCATTCCGAAATATTATGATACTTTTCAGAGTTATCGTGATAAATATCGCGAGTATTGCGGAGGCGATACGGAAATGCATGTTGATATGGTTTTCAAGTGGATTGAAACACAAGCAATTATTCTTTCACCAATTTGCCCTCATGTATCTGAACAAATATGGCAGATGTTGGGAAAGGTTTTTATAACGATAGAATATCTGACATCTGTGTTTATTAGCACTAGTAATATTTTTGCATACTATTTGTTGTTCAAAAGGGAACGAAATTAATCGTCAAGCATGTTTAATTTTCAGGACGGCTTTATCGTATGCGCAAAATGGCCTGTTACTCCACCTGTTGATGATCTGATAACGAAAAAAGCCGAATTTTTGGATGGTGCAATCAGGGTTTGCTCTTAAATTATCCTGAATTGATGTTTATTGATTATTTTACTTTTATTGAAAAATGATTTCTTTTTTGATAGGTTGTAGCATCATTCCATGTTGGAATAAGTTTTGATTCGTTTGCAGGATTTCCGATTGCGTTTGAAAAATCACATGAATTTGAAACAAAAAAAGAGTAATGATACAAATCCGCCGTCGGAAGCAGTGATATATTTCACAGTAGAGTATCCAACTTTGCAAAAGGAAGTGCTTGGCTTATTGAATCAGTATTATCAGGTATGATTTATTTTTTTTATTCTATAAGTTTATTACTTCGGACTACTTTGATTTATTTCATTTTTTTCTAAAACAAATTATATATGGGGAAGTTGTCGTTGTCGTTCTGTTATCTTTAACTGTAGTTTCTAATTATTTAATATTGTTATAGGAAGGCAATGGTATGTTACCAGATAACAAAGAGATATCTCGTCGATTAGGTGCAATAGAGAATTTGAAGAAGTTTATGAAAAAGACGATGCCTTTTGTTCAAATGATACGTGAAAATTTAGCAATATACGGTGAATCAGCTTTGGATATTGCTTGTCGATTTGATCAGAAAGAAGTCCTGGAGCAGGTTGCTGCGTTATTTGTTTTTTTTCTACTAATTACATTTGTCGATGGATTTCTTTTTGCAAAATTTCGTTTAAAACTTAATATTGCAATTCAGTGCTAGTACCTTACCTATCTGCACTAATTATATGTTTTATCTGTTCCAGAATTTGGATTACATATTATCAACTTTGGACCTAGAAAGGGTTACCATTACTAATGTAAAAGAAGTAGTATCAGCAAATGTGGTAGAAATGACTTATCCTGGAAGACCGATCATAATGTATAAAGAACAAGAAGTAAGTTCGTTTATTTCACTCATTTTTTAATATTTCGCAGATTCTCTATGTGTTTTGCGATACTTTCTTGATAAATTTTGAGAATAATTAGTATTTTTTATCAAATAATTGAGATTTGGACTTAGTACTTTGTCCATTATAGCCTGGTATTACCATTGTGTTTCGAAATGTGGATCCTTGCTCTGGTCTGTTTGACATTGAAATTCCGATTATAAGTGGTGACACTACAGCAGTTGTTATCCGTCGTTTGAAGAGACTTTCAAAAGATATTAAGCGTAAGTTTTAATTTTAATATTTTAGTAATTCAAGCATTTCAATTCATTGTATGGGAACTATTTATACAGTTTGAGGGGAATCTGCTTATTTGAATTTGCAATGGTGTTTTAGAAATGGCTCTGAAAATGTTTCTTTCAGCTAAACAATCTGTTTCTTTATGGCGATATGTGGATCCTTTTGGTGGTGATAGGAAGTTGATAGAATTAAAAAATCCTTTAAAAAACAACGAACGTATCCCTGATTCTGGTAAGCTTTGCTGTTTTAAAGAAAATTAATGTTTTAAATAGGTGTACATATTTAAGTTTAAGTTGGAGGAGGTGATTGTGGACAGAATTTATTTGCAGCACAGTTCAAGGCAGATATACAAACTGGAAAAGTTTATCTGCAGAATAATGGCAATACATTTTATTTGGGCGGCACGATAGTATATAGAAGTTCCAGTTAATCATTACATGTTGTTTTATTGTATCATTTTAAGGATGGCAAACTATTTTACGCTTGGTTCTTCACTTCGAAGAAACTATTTACTGTGACATTGTTCTTTTTTTATGACGAAAAATGACAGAGGTTGTTATTCCCTGTCAACTTTTAATCCTGTTGTTACCGTTATTTGTTGATGCTTTGAATTTTGTTTATGTATCTTTCTACTTTTTCTTTTTGTTTTTTCTGCTTTTCATTTGTCAAGTTTTTACATAAGCTTGTTCAATTTTCTTACTTAATTTCCAATTACGAAAGGCTGCAAATTTTATGAATTTAACTTAGTGCCTTCAGAGTACTTATTCTCAACCATTTATAGATTCTGATTTCATGTTTTCTGTTGCTTCTTCCAATTTCAGTTTGTTTGCATAAGATTGACACCAATAAAACTATAGAAGCGAAACTGTTATTCCATTTACTTTAACCTTTTCAAGTAAATATGATTAATTCATGTCGTTTATCATCCATTCTCTGTAAATTCGGAAAACAGTGTTTTGACAACTTTTTATTTGCTCATAATGGTGAATGATATTGAGGTCATTTCTACTTGTTGAATACAAAATAAAGATGGGACACGGAGAAGGAATAAGAATTATTGTTGGAACCTTTAACTTATAATTATTCTGAGGAATTATTTGCTGCTATCCAACACAATTCGAATCTTTATACTATTCCAGGCAATAGTAATTGGTTTTGATATAATTTGTAATAGAAATAAATTCGCATGGAATATGATGAGAAGGTATACCCTTCCGTCACACCATCATTTTTACAGCAGATAGTAGCTGCTTCATCGGGTGCTCTCATAACCTCGCTGTTAAGTTAGTTTTTTCATATTTAATTAATTATTTGTTATAAAAACTTAGCTTCTGAAATTTACATAGAATTTTAATTTTCTTGTGCTCTGGATGTGTTTTTATCCGTGATACATTCGTATTTTTTTTTTCGTAAGCATAATAAGATTTTAATAAGATTTGGAATTGTGGCTGGTTAAATCTGATTAATGGCATAAAGTGCTAGTCAAACGTTTGTGTATTGTGATGAAGAAATTAACATTTTAATTGATGAATGATGACTTTTGTAAAATTGGAGAAAAAAAAACGACTTTATCCATCATGTTAATCACGGCATACGTCTTAATTCATTCCTCCTTCACATTGTCCTTCCTATCCACTTTGAGCTTGTTAGATATGATGAAGGTTATATTTTACCTAATTTCGTTATTTTCTTTTAAAATAATCAGTCGTTTTATTAATTTCTTTTTACAAATCGCTTTCGGTTTCGTATAATTAAATTTTAATTCATTTCAGTGACACCAATGGATGTCGTAAAAATACGGCTGCAGCAACAAGCGCATCCTTTCGTTAAAGGCACTTGCTTCCTATACTCCAATGGTTTGATGGATCATTTGTGTACAGCTTGTGCTAATGTAAATTCTAAGGAACCGTGCGAATGGTTCGCAAGACCGGGAAATTTTGTGGGAACAACGGTATTTTTTTTATCAATAAAATTTGAAATTTTAATAAGAGCATTTGTTGATCTTTGCTGCTACTGCAATAACTCCATGTAAGTCAAGGAAATGTTAGAAGACTCCAAAAATATTATTATTTTACTAAGTTTTCAGGATGCACTATTTAAAATTGCGAGGACAGAGGGAATTCATTCGTTATGGAGCGGGCTTTCCCCGACATTGTAAGGAAATGAAATTTTTTCTTTATTTACTATTTAATTCTGGTTAGTGGAGGATTTAATTCGATCGGTATGCATAAATCAATAATATGTAATATTCAAATGAAACAGTATATTCAAATCTTAGAATTATGGCTGTACCGGCGACAGTACTTTATTATACAATTTACGATAATATGTTGTGCTGGTTGAAAGAGAAATATGATCAGAAATCTTACTGGATTCCCCTGGTTGCTGGCTCTACTGCTCGTCTGGTTGCTTTAACCATCGTTTCTCCAATGGAATTGGTAAGGACAAAAATGCAGAGTGAACGACTTACATATAAAGGTACAATGTTTAGATTCAGAGAGATATTAAAATCAAAATCTCAAATTTCCAGATGTGCTTTTAAAATTCAGCACTTGTTTTCATTTAATTATATGTGTGTAGGAGATATGAAGTTAATTATGGCATTATGATATTGTAAGCACGAATTGGTTATTAATGAAACGAATTAAGATTAAAAGTAAAGTTTTAATTGTATTTATTTGAATAGTAATGCATTCCTACATTATTGTCTATAAGCAAACTAATGTGGTTTTAGCTTAGGAAAGTTCAGTTACTTTTTAGACAATTATTATTTTTTACCGTTAAAGCTGGCGTGTAAGTTTAAAGCATAATATGTTCAGCATTAAATACTCGTCATAAATATTATTTTTATATTCTGCAGTTTGCTTTGCTTTCAGATATTGGATTAGCTGTTCAACGATCGAAAGCAGCTGAAGGATGGATTAGTTTATGGCGCGGCTGGAGTCCCTCATTAATGCGTGATATGCCATTTTCTGGTTTGTGGTCTTACATTTAATTAATATTCTATATTTTCCATAGTATTTGGGAAGGTAGTAACGTATTTTACTTAACAAAGCAAATTGCAGCTGTATATTGGACAGGATACGAGAATTTGAAAGCTTATGCCTTACACAGATTAAAGCAGCAGGAAACTAATTTCATGATCAGTTTTATGTGTGGTGCGGTAGCTGGTTCATTGGCAGCATTTGTAACAACTCCATTTGACGTCGTTAAAACTCATCGTCAAATATCCTTAGGAGAGGTTATAGTTTATCCATTTTTTTTTTCAGGTTTTATTTTTTTTTAAAAAAAGACGAAATCTGACTTATGCTTTTTGTCATAATATGAAATTTGGGACAGTTAGGCAGAGTTAATCAATGTACATAAGATTTACATGTGAAAAGTTAGAATTGAACTGCCAAAAGTCTAATCCTTAGATGAATTAAACGAATTGGTTTGATGGTCGGCATTTTTCGTTTAATATAGCTTGTGATATTTTCAACATTTTTTCGACGAGTTACAAAAAATGAATTCACAATAATTCCGACAATTTATTTTTTGTAATTGTAGTTGTACATAATTGTGGGAATGATTAAACTCGTTGTGTTTGGTAAATTGATGCCACCAATTTTTTTAGACACGAAATGTAAAGGAGATAAAGAGGTACGACAATGGGGGTATGAAAATGACAGAAAATTATGGCAGTAATACGATTATCACGGAAAAGCGTGTGGAAATTCGATCAAGATACTCTTTTGGTATTATGAAAGAACTTTATGAAAAGAATGGAGTCAGAGCTTTATTTGCGGGTAATTTATAATTATTTGTTTTCTGAATAAAGTATACAAAAGAAATATTTCTAAAATGAATCAAAAAATATAAACTCTTCAATTCTTACAATTCTTATGTATTCTTCTTCCATTCATTTTCTCCATTATTACAGGTGTGGTGCCACGTGTAACAAAAGTTTCGCTTGCTTGTGCTGTGATGGTAGGCAGTTACGAGTATTGCAAACTATTCTTTAAGAAAGTGAACAGTTTGTAATTATGTGAGTTACTTATATACCGGTTCATATTTTCTACTCTCGTCCAATATCAAATCCTCCAGTTTAATATTTGATAGTAAACTCAGATGTTGAACTCATCTTTTTGTTATTGTTTCATTCTGTTTGTGACTGATTGCTTTGAAGTAGTATTAACTTGGATTTATGTTTTTTTTTTTTTACTTTCATAAAAAGAATTTGTTGTTTTGCAGAAATTTTTACGGCCGTGAGTAACAAGACTATCTGGTCCTTTTATCTCCCAAATTTTGAAGACAGAGCTGGATAAAATTTAAACTTAAATCCTGATCTGAAATCATACGAAAGCATGGATAAATATCTAGATCAACAATCTCTATAACTGTAACCAATGTAGAAATGATTAGGATTATGGTAAATTTCCCATACTTATAGTTTCTAATGGACATAACGGATAAAATTACCCTCTTCCAGAATGTCAGTAAACCAGGAAGAGGAAATCTGTATTTAAGAAATCTATATAGCAACTACCAACATTTACAAAAAAAAGCAATAAGATTTATGTCAAACGAAATCCCAAACACAAATATATAATAATGTTCATGATAATGCTTAAATATGGAAGTAATTTGCAAAGAAAATCAGCTCATTTTATTGTCTCCTTAGAAACTTTATAAATGGATTCTACTTATAGCAATAACTTATAGAAGTTTGAAAAAATTAACTATCAGAATCATAATGATAAAAACTGATAACAATGAAAACCTGTCTCAAATTCTAATAGTTACTGAAAGAGGAAAAGGAAAAGGCCATTTCATCGTTACCGATTGGTCTTAAGAGATCAAGGCATAGCTTTAATTCTTTCCGTTTGGTCTTCAAGCTCTTTTGCAATTTCCGGAGGAAGATCTGAGCCAACCTGAAAAAAAAATGAATTCCATTGAAGTGGAACCATTTCAATGCGATATAACTTAAATTGCATAATACTTGAAAAAAGCCAAAAATGATCAACCTGTTGCTCGAAGAAATGTTTGGTTTCTTCCATGTCCTCTATCCAATACTTTTTCGGCAAAGACATCAATTCAGCCCAATTAATATTAGGAAGGCCAGTGAGATTAATTGAACCTAAACTTGCCATATTCTTTCTCGAGAGAAACAATTTTACACAAATTTTCATCAATACTCACAATAACAACAAAATAGCATTTCTTATTTATTTACTTTTTTTCCAATTTATTACCTTCTTTTGGTATGTAACCAATTGGTGACTCGAAGCCAATACTATCATCACCATCACATCGTCTTAGGATCCAGTCCAAAACACGAATGTTTTCACTGTAACCGGGCCATAAAAATTTCCCATCAGCAGTTGTACGAAACCAATTGACATGGAAAATTTTCGGTACCTTTAACAAATTCGAAACAATATTTCGTTTACAATGTTTTAATTCAGAACGTTTCATTTGTTGAACAATTAACAGTGAAGCATTATAATATGCATTCGTAGTGATTTGAAATAAATAATAAACCTGAAAAAAAAAAACAAGGAGAAAGATTTAACAAACCTTATGTGGTGGTTGTCCAAGTTTCATCCAATGACGCATATATCGTCCGAAATTGTAGCCCATAAATGGTCGCATAGCCATTGGATCATGCATAATTTGTTTGCCTAAATTAATGATGATAATTCAAATTTAACTGACAACAAAAAAGTTCCTGTTAGTAATGTATTTGAAATATTTTTCAACTATCACAGATTGCAATCCAGTCATTTCGATATGTAAAAGTTATAAATAGATAGATAGTCTAGAAATTAATTAATTTAAAAAAAAAGTTGATTGCACACCGGAAAATTCAGCAGCTGCAGTTGCTTCTGATTTTACGCATGCGCCCACAAAGATACCATGCACCCAGTTGCGTGACTCAAATACAAGTGGTACACCTTCAGGTCTGAAAGCAAAATCTTTACATATTTAACAAATCACTAGAATTTATACTGAAATTAATAACATTTGCGGGATTAAACCTTCCCTCCTTCTTCTCGACTATTTCTATCCTCAATTTGCCTTAATTCTCCCTCTCTCCCTCTCTTTCCCTCTCTCCCTCTCTTTCCCTCTCT
>UPTC01000458.1:24124-37671 GCA_900537255.1 Acanthocheilonema viteae
ACAACAACAAGTAAATACTAATATACCAGCATATGTTCGGCCATCCAACCTTCATCATAACCAATGTTCATAGCAATTCGAAGTGCAAAACATTTTTTGCCCAAAAGTGAATTACCACCATATCCGGAACCGAATGACCAAATTTCACGTTGCGCTGGACGATGCGCAATGATTGTTTTTTCCGGATTGCATGGCCAATTGTTAATAACTTTGGCTGAAATTTAATCAAATTTGCATCAGTAGTAATTTTATATTCAGGAGAAAAATATAATATAATTAACTGAGCTTATAAGAAAACTTACTGAGAACAGGACGTGGCTGTCCAACGGAATGAATGCAACGCACAAATTCTCCGTTTGATTTCCGTAATTCATCCAAGACACGTGCACCCATTCGGGTCATAATTTTCATACATAGTACAACATATCTGAAAGTGAAATGATAATAAAAAAAAGAAATTTAGAAACAAAATCATTTTTTACTGTCTAGTTTATTTTATGTGAAAATTAAATAAATAAATCAATAAAAATTCATACACTGAATCGGTAAGTTCAATTCCAATTTTAGAAAGTGGACCACCAACTGGACCCATTGAAAATGGTATAACATACATCGTACGACCTGAAAAATATTAGAGTAACATTCATTCATGATAACATTGATATAAATAGATGAAAATAGGTAAAATTGTTGCAAAATTAATAAAATATTTTTTTTTTTTTTACCAGTCATGCAACCCGGAAAACGATCATCCAACTCGTTGCCAAATTGTTCTGGTGACATCCATTGGCCCATGATTGACTTTACTCCTTCCGGCGTATGACAAACTGAATCGTATTTTTCCGTCGTAATCATCCATGTCTTCGATTCAACACGAGCAACATCACGTGGATCTGTACGGCATAGATAATTGTTTTTGTATGCTTTTAACGGTGTTAAAACACCTGTTTCTAAGCATTCTCCAATCAGTTCCTTGTACTCTGTTTCGGAACCATCACAAATATAAATCGCACGGGGTGTAACCAGATCAGCTTTTTCCGCAACAAACAACTGAACTTTTTGTGGCAAACTTTCAAAATGCCCTTTGATAATTGGTATTTTATTGAGTTGATGTATGATCGCTTCAGTAATTTGCTGAAAAAAGAAAAAACAAAATTGATAATTAGAAAAACTAATGCATCTTTTTGAAATTGAAAAAGAAACCAGAAAACCATTAGATGAATGTGAACAATTTTAAAATGTAAAAAATTTAAGGAAAAAAAAATACCAATTTCGATGTATCTTTAAATTCGGCAAGTGAACGAGACGGCATGTTTTTTTTTTCTATAAAATTTAAACTTTTATAAAAATTATATAATCACAAAAACAAATATAAAATTTTACGCGCGAAACTTTCATTTTTCTTTTCTTTTTTTTTTTCTCTCGGAAAAAATGAAAAAAAGATATATAAAAAATGATTATTATACAGTTCTTACTGATCCATTAATTAAATTATTTGATGTATAAAGTTCTTAGTGATCCATTAATTAAATTATTTGATGATCCAGTCATGTTTTTTTTTTCAGTAAAACAAAATACTTTCAACAAAACTTCCCATTCATCCTTTGATTAAATAGTTTAATGATCACATTATGATATAAAGTTTTTCTTTCCTCCTCAATAAAACTAAACGATTTCAAAAAGTTTAATTTTTTTTTCTATAAAATTCAGTTTTTTCTTTGATAATAAAATGATTGACGAAATTTTTCAATGCTGACCCCAATAATATTTTATGTCAAGATAATCTCGATCTACCCATAACGATGAAATGTTGTAACATTTTCCTATATTATACACAATCTATGATAAGAGTTATTACATTTATTATTTCTTGATTTAAAAACAAATTAATTTGTTCCATTTAAATTTTCAAATCTACACTACTTTCAATATCGATTTTATGTCCTTCTTATTTTCATTATTCTGCCAATTAATCGACTAATCAATCAAACGACAAAACATATTGCACTCATCAAAAATTCGTATGTATCGGTGACATCATTTCAGAAACTAATTACTAATAATTTACATCAAATTTTAACCAAATTTTTTCTTGTTTCTCTATAAATTTTTCATTTCAAGAATTTTATTTCCAAAGAATTTTTTTTTTCTCTTAAAAGTGTTCGCATAAATTAAAAAACATATGCATGGTAAAACAAACCATATTCATTAAATTGCAGAAAAAAAAAACCATATTCCTACCTAAAAACGGAAATGTAAAATATGCTATCTTATTTCAGTAAGAATATTTACATGAATTTTGCATACATACATGACTATAATCATAATACAAAATTGCATTTTATGAATGATTCTATAATGCTGCAAATCAATTAAGAAAACGAATACACATTAAATTCTATTCGGTCTGGAATTCACAAAATGTAAAGTGATATGACAATCTAAACATATCGCTGATAACAGCTAAAACTACAATGAGCAGAGGAGAACAAAGAATGAGCTCATTTAAAATCATTTCACTTACCCACCCACTCGCTCCTATAACTCGTCATCTTGCAGTTCAATTGATGTGGAACAGCTATTTATTATGCGTTACGCAGATGAAAATCTATCATTATCAATGTATATTTTTCTGTGTAATACGCGTTCCTTTCCAAGTATAAACTAAACCATTCATAAAATATGGTTTTATATGGCATAAAACACGGTTTTATACGATATAAAATATAGTTTATACCGTATCAAAATACGGTCTATACAGTACCAAATACGACTTATACCGTATCAAAATACGGCCTACAGTATTAAAATACAGTATGATTACAGTCACGCATATATGCAAAATTCATGCAAATATTATTGCTAAAATAAGACGTATTTCCAGCATTATGTAACTTATATATATAGGCATTCATTAAGAGATTATTTCTAAATAGATGACAAACCTAAGATGAATTCCTTATTTTATCTCTCAGCAAGTTCTCTTGCAGATATTTCCTGCTATACTGAGATCAATGTAAAATTAACGAAGAGTTTAGCAAAAAATATCAAAGAATTCAAAAGAATTATGCAGCACCGTCACTACCTCCATCGTATTCTCATTGTGATTTCTCGAGAATAAAAATGTATAAGAAGCGGGAAAAAGATCACAATAATACATTTACATATTGCTCTGTTGGTTGATTGATTGGATAAATGAATGACGGAACGATTGGGTGGATTGAGGGGTAAGTGGAGACAGGAATGGGAAAAGGAAAGGGGAATTGAATATGTGTGATGTCGAATGAAAAGAATGTAAACAAGCATATTGATTGCTTTCCAGTTTTCAAACATATCTATCAGTGTGACATTTGTCGATGACAGAGAATTTTCAAATGTTTGAATCTTATGATTTTAGAATCTTATGATATCGGGGAAAAAAAAAGTTTTAAAGGAAAAAGGAAAATATTTTATTGGATGGTTGAAGAAACAATACAGCAGCACGATAAAGAGAATTAGAAAGGAAAAAAAAAAGCCTCTTTTCTTTTTGCTACTACTCGGGACAAGAAATTTAATTCTTTTCTTTTTGATATTATTCGGGACAAGAAATTTCCTCGTTTCTTTTTAATATTACTCAGGATAGGAAATTTCCTCATCCTTTCTTTCATGTATTCATCTTTAGTTTGACGTTTTCTTTTCGTATTGAAATGTTTGAAATGAAGTGCGACAATTTTTTTCTTGCTTTAATTTTCAAAAATTTATTACAATACTTCACCTATGATTAATTATATACATACAACTAGTAAAATTTCATTTGATATTGAAATAAAAGAAATCATTTTGCAGATTTAAATTTAATAGGTATATTAATAGTTTGATATAAGCCATTGGCAGTTTAAACAGTTGTGAATTGAAAAAAAAAAAGTTAAATGATTGCTACTGAAGTATTCCTCTAATGGGATAAAATGAAACAATATCGCAATGTTCTATGATTCACTGAACTTTTTAGATTAATAAAAAAAACCGAACAATTGTTATTTACATTGGTACAGTTGTTGCAATTCAATATTTTTTCTTTTTTTTCTATGCTTTTTTTTTTAAAAATTTCAATGGATCAAAGATTTGTTTCTCGAAAATTTCAGACAACTGCTTTTTTGTCATTTACATTATTGATAATTGCACATGTTATTTTAGTGTATGAGGGAATGAAATGATGATATCATAGTTTAAAATATTTTAGAAAACAAAATATTCTGTTTTGTAAAGTTTTCGCTATCTTTTGCTTTTCCAAAAAATTCCAAAATATTCGAAATTTATATGTAGAAACATTAGCAGAAGTTCAAGTTAATATCATCGTCTGTTTTATGTGTGTGTTTGGCGATTAAGTTGAAATTTTGAAAATGATAAATATTTCCGGGAAAACAGGAAAAAAGAACAGGAAACTGTCTATTATCAATGTATACTTCACCGGTATAGCAGTGAAGTAAATATTGATAGGAGAGATGACATCATATTCTGATAAAAAAAAAAAAACCGGATAATGTACGTCTGTGATGTATGTGTGCGTTTGTGCACCATAAAACTGTTCCCTTCAAAAAAAAAAAAAAAGAAACATATTAATCATCAAAATCAAGGCTATTAAAATAAGCGATTAGAAATCACATTTATCGACTAAATGGATGCAATTTTCGAAACAGCTTGCTAGCTGGATGCATTTACAAAATTCATTTATAAATTTGTTTATGTGCAAGCAGTACTGCAATGTTTTCTTCACTTACGTTGTAAACTATGAACATTAACTGAATAATTATATCAAATAATGAATTTGTATTTTAAAAGCCTGTAGAATAGATTGCGAGGTCATCGATCGAATAGCAGCAACAGTCATTACCAGCAGTATTCAACAAACGAAAAATTGGAAGACAAAATCACTTTGCTATTCGATTAACATGATGTTATCATTACTGATAATGAGATAAATGAGTAGAGAAATTGAAAATATAAAATGAGATAGATAAACGTTAGTATGAAAGATTGGTTTAAATTGTAACCAATTAACTTTCTTTACCTTAATGGTATACAAATTTTTGTAGTGCAAATTACCATCTATTTTTATTTTATGATATTAAGATGATATATATATGAAAAGATATTTTGGTATTGGAACTTATAAACAAAATTCTCAAATAACTTGGAAGAGATTGTTTTTGCAATTGAATGTTGCTAATATTTAATGAATTTTGATTAATATACCTAAAAATTAAACATAAACAAACTATAATTGTGAACATTTTTATAACTTTCACAAAAAAAACTAATTAATAAATGGAAAGGATATTTTGGGCAATAAATGAAAGAGAAAGAGAGTAATGAGGGTAAAAGGTCAAGAGTGCTTTTTAGAGAAAGAGATGAAGGTTGTGCCGGTTCAGTATGCTGCAGAATTCATTGAGCAAGCGAAATGAGTTGATTCCATGGCAACAAATGATCGTATGAAGAAGAGGGATGATGAGAGGTGCCTTCTTGTAGGTGTAAAGAGATGGAATGTTAAGGTATTAGTAGTTAAGGCATAGGAAGATAGGCGAAACATTGCAAAATGATCGTCTTTTTCTTAACACTTAAGATATACCCCTATTTCTAATATTTCACTGATAGAAGTATAGAGTATTCTCGATGATATGGTTGGATAATTCAAGAATTGGAAAAGATTCATCAGACAAAACAAGGTAAGAGAGAGAGAGAGAGAGAGAGAGAGAGGGATGTGTGCAATGAAGAGATTCCTGTCCTTCAATAACCGCGAAATCAAATTTGCGAAACCTAACAAAACTTATGGATAATGAAAAAGGAAGAGTGGTTTAGAGAAATTATTTCAGTAAAAATTCATTCTCATATAGAGTTCAAACAGTTTGTTATTTCTATTTACTCTTAATAATATCAATTCACATAATTGTAAAAGTTTTAAAATTAGAATAATCTTGATAATTTTGCTACACTTCATTAGATTATCATGAAACGATGGTACGGATAACAAAATGTAATTATTTGTGGAAAGAAATAAATTTAATATACTAAAATGAAATGAATCATAGATCAAAAAGTGATGATGTATGATTGATTCGAAATGAATGAAAGTGAAATAAAGCATACATTCAAAATCGTTGCTTTTTTCGGCAAATTTTTTATTGGTTTTGAAAATTTCCACAATTCACCAAATTACAGCACCAATAATTTTAATATAATTTTAATTTCAATATAATTTTAAAAGCTGCCACATTCATCGCAACCTATAAATGGCAAATATTTTGCAGTCTTTTCGTCGCTTAAATTTTAATGTAGTCCTTAAATTTTACTTGAAATGAATGACATATGAGTGGAGGAGAATGATTGCAAAAAAAAGATCTTTGATGAAATAAAGTACTGCTGTAAAAAAAAACTGGTATTTGTCAAACTGTCAGTCTCAAAAATTATTGAAAATGAAAAATTGATTGGGGGATCGGAAAATCGAAATATTTTATAATAAATCGATTGAAATAATTAAAATATTTTCGTATCGTAATAGCGAATGGATAGCCCATCTTTTCAGATATTATATTTTCATTTCTTTTCTTATGATTAAATTTCATATTGTGTGCTTATATGAAAATTTATCAAGAAAGATTTCAACGAACTTCTAAATTTATTCAAATTTTTGCTGATTACGTTGACAAAGGAAAATTTGCAGTTATTTTCAAATTTGCAAATTTTGCAAAATTCAAAATTTGCAAAATTCATTAGCATTTATATTAAAAAGAAGATACAATGTTTTAAAAATGCGATGATCGCTTGAATCATTGAATTGGATTTCTATTTGCTGATTTCCAGCATATAGATTTATCAATAAATGTTATGCAATCGACTATCTATTTTTTGTGTAAATAGCAACTTTTCAACTAAATTTAAGTTATCAAATAAATTTAAATTAGCAGTTTCTCAACAAACAAATTTAAATGTTTATCTTGAAACTGTTTTAACGAAGCGACATTTTAGACTTGAAGTATTCAAATTTTTGAAACTAGGTACTTCAAATTTTAATATTTTTCTGTTAGATAAGAAAAAACAGATTTTGAGAGAGACGAATAATTCATCATCAAAAATCATAATTACCGCTTATTTCGAAGAGGAGAGATAGTTTTGAATTGTATTGCAGATGCATTGATATTGCAGAGATAATTATGACTTTTGCTTATTTTCATAGTGCTCATCAAAAACTTTATTTATTCGCTGTTTTAGTCATAAAAACATGGTGTTATGTATGTTTTATGTAAAGATATTTCAAATTAATCGTAGAGCAACAATTATTGTTTATTTCCTTTAATTTCTACTACAATTTGCATCATTTTTTGTACGATTAAAGCATATTGTCATAGAAAGCATTGTTTAGCAAAATATTTATCGGTTAATGAAAACGAACCATATGATCCTGTATTTGACCGGTACTACAATATAAAGATGGCAAATAATACCAATTTTTAGGTGTTCATTGTATTGACCTTTAATTGAAGTCATTTTTATATGATTTAAGAAAGAAAATTTTCGTTTTATGGAATAACAAATATGCCAAATAATTTTGTCATATAAAAAGAAAAGAAAAGCAAGAAATTTGAAATAAAACAACTAAATTGCAAAATTCGGAAGCATGTTTCTTGAGCAAGCAACTTCGATCTCCTCAATCATTTTGATTTGCAAGTACATGGAAAGCAAACATTTGATTGAAATATTGCTTCAGAAACTTTGAAATGAGAAAATGAGTATTTTCTTGCACACAATAACAAGTTTCATTAAGATTAATATCAGAATGATATTGTTTTGATATTGTATCAGTAAAATTTCACTCGGAAATTTTTGAGTGCATCCAAACAGTTTATATTAGAAATGTAAACTTTCAGCACAATCGCATACTCATATTGATCAATCTAGCCGGAAAAGACACTATTGTTAACCGCAGAAGAAAACGGCTAGGCTCGCAAATGCTTCATTGTGAATATATTTTTAATTCAGAGCAAAAACAAAAAATAAATAAATAAATAAATAAATTTATCTGCAAAAAAATGCTAACCTTGATAATGATATGAACAAGTACTAGAAAGACTTGAAGAAAACATCACTAAAATTAATGAAAGATATTTGAGCCGCTTAGCATGAAAAGAAACAAAATTTAAACCAAACGACAATTTTGGGTTATATTTTAGTTGTTTAAATTATTGATGAATAGATTTTTCTACAACTGAACTTACTGCTAATAGAAAGAAATTGTACTCGATCCAATTTGGTTAGAGCATATTCGGGGATAGTTAATAGGAGATAGCACAGAATATTTCATTTGGAGTAATTTATTTACTTGGAAAATTACAAAAGTAAACTCTCTCTACCGTGAAATTTTCTTTGCTGAGCAGAGCTGGAATTCCATGACAATTATAACTGAAAAAAGTTTATTCAAAAGAAGATTGGATATATTGACAATTAACAACATCCAAAAATGAATACTTCGATTCTTGATTATTAATTGGTTAGACAGTTAATCGAGTTGCTCTGTTCAGATTCTCTAAATTAAACTAGTAAATTAGACGAATGCATAGTGTGACAAAGAAAAAGCGCTACAAGACGATAAACAGAAACATGGAACAATAACGTGCTGTTTCAGTTTGGAACATCGGAAACCTCTGAAATATAATAGAAATATATTTAAATAATCGATATGTCTTTATATTCAATTCTTATTGTCTATGTTATAAAAATCAAAAATATTCACGGTCAAATGATAGGATATGCTTTGTATATTTTCTTCATTTACAGTTCTAAATAATACTGTTAATGATTTATATCCAATAATTTCATGTTCGACATTAATTTCATCTTTCAGATGATCATGCGATTCGTTGTTCACCATATTAGTCCATATACAAAATGATAAATTGTCCATTTACTATTAATAGTCTTCACCAAGCACGCCTTGAAAGGTCTCGAAAGGCAACGTGTTCCCGATAGAACTTATTGATCTGAAACAAAAAGCCATCTTACCAACTACACTCCCCTGAACCGACAACACCTCAACAAACAATCCCAAATTAGGTTCCCTCAGATCAACGGTGCAGAATAATAATCAACTGTTCATTCCTCCCATTCTCGAGAATTCCTGATGCAACATTGTATTACAACGTGAAGAAGAAATAAAATTCTTCATTACAATTCAACTGTGCTACACAAAGTCATCCCTCAAAAAAGAATCCCATAAAAAAAAGTTCACAAGATAACTTTTTTTGTTGCAAACAGTAAATAAATTCTTCGATATTTTCAATCTACTTCTTATAGTGTTTCCGAAGATTCAACTTCTTTTGTGCTTGATAAATCTATCAAAGAGTGGATAAATCAAACTTGAATGCATCATATGAATTATAAAATTGTTTTTGCAAAATTATAATGAAATAACAAAAATTTATATGATTAATGCAAGATATTTGTTATTAAAAAAAATTCACATGATTTATCATTACCTAACATGCAATGTCGCATTTGACAGCATTTCTTTAATTAGATTTTTTAATTAGATTTTTTGATTAACATCATTTCAGTATCTCAATTAAACTTTAGTATTTACAACATTTTATCGTTGCTTAAGATGCACAAATAATAAAAGAAAATTGCTGAATAATACTGGATAATTAATGGAAAATAGCCAATTAGTTACTGCTCCCAAAGGTTCATTTTTTTGTGACTTTCAAAAATTATCGAGAATCAAAGCAGAGAGCAGCTATTTTTTTCTTTTTTTTTGTTATTCACATTACTAATAATTGCGCATGTTATTTTGGTATATGAGGAAGTGCAATGATGATATCAAAGTTTAAAATATTTTAGAAAACAAACTATTCAATTTCGCAAAATTTTCTTCGCTTCTTGCTTTTCCGAATTGCAAAATATTCGAAATTTGTATGTAAAAGATTAATGTTGTCATTGTCTATTTTATGTATGTATGTGCATATGCATATATGTTTAGCAATTAGGTTCATAAAACGATAAAATAATCCTGTGAATGCAGAAAAAAAGAGGAAATTGTCTGTTATCAGTATATTTCGATAGGATTACAGTGAACAAAAATCGTGATAAAAAAAAAACTGGATTATGATATGTTTGTATACTATAAGGCTATCCCTTCAAAAGAAGGAAATTTTGCAAAATTAATTTTGTTAAAGCAAGTAATTAAAAATTGTAGTTATGGACCATATAATTCTCGAAACAACTTGCTACCTATATGTATTTATAAAATTCATTCATAAATTTGTTTATATGCAAGAGCTAAGGCAATAGCTAAGATATTATAAGCAAAAACTAAGGTAATGCAATGTTTGCTTCGATTACACCATAAAGCTATGTGTATTAACTAAATTATTTATATCAAATAACGAATTAATATTTTAAAAATACGTTTGTAGGTTAGATTACAATAAGAGATGATTGAATTTAGCAATAGTTAATGTCCAATAAGCAGAAAATTACCTTTTCTTTTACCTTATTTTTCTCAATTCACTCTTTACTTTCTCCCACCTTTCTGGTGTTTTCTTGTTGCATACTGTAAAAAGGAATGGTAGCTCAGGTAAATTACGGTATTATTACTGTAATTTACCTGAGCTATCATTCATTTTTCTCTTCTGCTGTAGATTTTTAATTTTTTTTAGCTTGATGTGATAATCAAATAGTTGTGTAGGTTTAGTCTTTGATGGAGAGTTTTATTATTCTTGACGTTAGAAAACAATAATCAGAAAAATATTGCAAGCAAATTTAAAATCACTATTTAGTAGTATTTGTTATAGTACTGAAGACCGTTTATTCTATCACCGAGACCATTTCTGATGAAAACAATGACAGTAGTGATTGTATCGAATTTAAAGCACTTTTTGGAGACAAATGAAGCTAATTTTGAACAAAAGATGTTTAACATCTGCAGTTGCTTAATGACAGAGCAGATTGTTATGTTTCTTAGACACAAAGCAAACTAAATGAACAAAAAGGATAACATTTGACGAAATTTAATGCATCTGGCGAATAACCTTTGTAAAGTAGGGATTTCTAAAATACAGTTTTAGTTATTTCAATAAATCTACTACAGAATTTTAATTTCAGACAAAAATATTTTCGCTATTCCAATATTTTTATATTGTAAAATTTTATTTTGATTTTCCGACAGATGAACAGTTTTATCCTTCTTAGTGCTGTGTGACAATAATTAGGGAATTACAAGAAGAATGAACCGCTGAATTGATTGTTAATGATAATTTTACAACTATTTCACATTGAATCGGATCTTTTTTGAAAACAATAAGAAGTAAGTGATCAAGAAATTCGCCTCATAGTATTTTATAATCATTTAACAAGCTAAGCACATTATTTATAGTTCTTTCATCTCAGAGAACCAGTGATAAACAATCTTTGTAGTACATGTTGACCTTTTGAAAAATTCATTATAGTACACATTTCTATATTACAAAAATATTTTGATTATTTTAATCGATTTGTTGTAAAATATTTCAGTTTTCCCACATCTCTAATCAATTTCCACTTTCAATAATATTTAAAACACATACTGTCAATTGATAGTTAACAAATAACAAATATTTGCAGTGACAGTTAATAAATAATAAATATTTTTACAACATTCTTTATCACCCATTTCAATAAATTCATTTGCAAATTTTCATAGGACATGGTTAAGTCATATGTATTATTTAATAAGATTTAATAGATTTAAAAATAAAAAATTAAAAAAACTAGTTTCATTTTACAGATTTCTTATATTGCAATGCCAAATTACAAGCTTCACTTCAAATATTTATTGAAATTAAGGAACTGAGAAAAAGTTAATTTTCTTACACTAAAATGTCGCTGCATTATCGAAAAGATTTGATAAAATTAGAAAATTGAAATAATTTCATTCTACAAAGCTGCATTTGTACGCTATTGCAGGTGGCGCACAACGGACGAAGGATGCGAATTATTGTTAGAATTTCGGACATGTACTGAAACCCTCAATATTACTGCGTGTGTACTGCCAAAATCAATCGAACTTTGGAATAATATCGAATTATATACGTGCCAATTACTGATGCCATCCATTAAAGAATATAAAAATTGTTTTGCAAATGCTCGGAATCAACAATGTCCAGTTGAGTAAGTTCAATTGTTTTTATAAAAATTTGATTTATATGAAATTGTTTTCAAAATTTATCCAAAAATTTTCCTTGTTTCCATTTTTTTACTACGAAAGGAAAAATTAAACATTTATCTTGGAAATTTTTTCAAAATTACGTCCGACAAATTCCTTTTCTTTTTATTTATAACTTTTTCTTCTTTTCTCTTGCTTCATTCAACGAATAAGTTGAGATAAAATATACGTTAAATATGCTTTTTTACTATGACTGTTAATCAGAAAAAATGTATAATATTATGGCAATTAATTTGTATAATTTTTTATTTAAATTCAACAATTCTGCACAATTTTTTTGTCCAATTCTCGTCTCTTATTTTTTTTATTTATTACAAAATTTTTCGCGTTTTTTATAGGTTCAAGAAAAGAATTCTCAAAAAAAATTTTCGTACTTTTTGAAAATTAGAATTTGTAACTAATTTTCAGATTAAATTATGAACCATTTTAGTGTGTAAAACAAATATTGTGTTTTTACTTTTTTATTTTGTTTATTTTAAAAATTTTTCTTGATTTTTTTAAATTCTGTTTTTCTCCTTCTCCAACATTCAATTTAAATGCATAATGAAATTTTAAATATTCTAATTTAATGCTAAGAATTGACGTATTCCAGTTGGAAAGAAGGGAATAAAAAGCAAACACTATTTCAATTCTTTAATTGTATTATCATTTAAGCATTTAAAACTGAAATAAATTTACTTTAAATCCTTTTTCTAGAATTCTAGCAAAAATTGTTTTTTTAAATTTTTAAACTTTTGCAATTTATTAAGCAGTTTAATTTGTACTTTTTCTCAAATCTGTTGCTCATAAAATTTTACAAAAAATAATCATTGCTTCATGAATTGCCAGAAGGTATGCCTTCCCTTCTTCTTTTTGCAGAAATGTGTAAAATGTTAAATTTCATGTGTTAAAGAATTTTCAACTAAAATTAAAAAAAATTAAACTTGATGAATTGAGCGCATAATGGTGGAATCGATTTTTGCACCAAAAAATTACTTCAAGTTTTACTTAAGCAAAGAAAAAAGAAAAAGAGTGATAAATTGATAAAATATGTCAAAAATTGTTAGAATTTTCTCGAAGATAAAAAAAATAAAAATAGAAATGAATACCGATAGTGTTATAGCAAATAAAAAAATGTATATTCATTGAGGATTAGTGAAATATATGAAATTTAAAATTCTCAGATCATTTCAATTATTTTTCATTCTAGTTCAAGGTCAAATATTCCAACGATTCCTTTCAAACATTGTTAATGAGAAGCCATCAATGCCATATATCGAAGGGGAGTATTTTAAATTATACCATTTAATTTGGCAGAATGATCAAATTTAAAAATTTC
>UPTC01000459.1:10476-37598 GCA_900537255.1 Acanthocheilonema viteae
TGATGATGATGATTTGATATCATCAACTGCGCTTGCTTCGGTTGGTTCCGCAGGTGTTTCCTGAGCGGAAGCAATAGGTGCTGATAGGATAATAAGTCCGACACAAGCGATCAGTAACAATCGCATGGTAACAATACTTCTACTTCTATGGGTGGCGGTATTGGTTATACAGCAGCTACTACTACTACTACTACTGTTGCTACTCCTTCCTCCTCCTGCCGCTGTTATTATTGTTGTTGTTGTTGTTGTTGTTGTTGTTGTAGTTGTAGTTGTAGTTGTTGTTGTTGACGATGACGATGATGATGATGATGATGATAATGATAACAATGATAACAATGATGATAATAGCGATTGTGACACCATGTTGATTGCAAATGATGCATAACTTGGCTGACAGACAAACAGACAATGGTACTGATCGTGATCGTTAAGTATTGACTTATAAAGCATTCGGGTTGACAACACAAACTACGAAGATTGCGAAGGAATAGGAAGAATACCCACACTATATTTATTACCTTACTTCAAATCTGTTGAACAAAATGAAGGCCAACCTTGAGAGAGAGAGAGAGAGAGAGAGAGAGGGAGGGAGAGAGAGGGAGAGGGAGGGAGAGAGAGAGGGAGATTCAGGCGGAGCTGTCGGAGCATTTCATGGAAACTGTTTCCATGCCTTTCTCAATAAAATTTCTAAAGGAATTTTGAGGATGAGCAAATTTTCATTCCATGTTACAACACTATTCTTTTGTCCTCTTCTCTTCCTCCCTCTTTCTCTCCCTCTTCCTCTCCCTCTCCCTTTCCCTCTTTTAACCTGTTTGTTTCTCTGATTGTGAGAATATCAGATGAGTTAACGTTATTTGTCATCGTAATCATCATTGTAGTTGTAGTCGTGGTAATACTCGTTGTGAGATGATCGGTTAGTGGTAATTGATGAAAGAAAGGGATGTACCCTAAAATTTATTATGCGAAAATTCTATCCGTAAAACTGATTTAACGATAATTATTTCTGTTGAATGAATGATATTTGCGCATTCTCGCTTTATCGCTATTTCAGCTTTTTTTTGATAAACAAAAAAAAAAACCATTCATACTAACAACAACATATTAAAATATGATCTTAAGCCTTTCAATCAATAATTTAAGGTTAGCTATTACTGCCATATCTATTAATTAAGCTGATTAATTTCATAGTAAAATTGACGACAGATTATTGTATATATTTCAAGAGAAAAAAATAATCAATTAAATGTAAACTCATCATAATTACAGGGAATTCCCGGGAAATATACACTTTCTTCCGATTTTTCTTTCCTTTATTTCGAATAGATTAATTATATTAATGGGGACAGCTGTCTAGACTAATTTCTCAAACAATTTATTATGTAATATAAATCATTCATTGAAATCATCCTTTTTCACCAAAAAAAGAAAAAATCTCTCTTTTATATTTTTCGATAATTTTATATGAATTGAAAAATACCTTTATCATTAACCTTTATTCTATGCTCTCATTTAATTCGTGAAATAACAAACAATTCAATTAGTTTTTTTCTTTGTTTTTTTTTGTTTTGTCTTTAAATAACCAAGCAAATCTCTTTCCCTCTCTGTTACCGTTACATAGTTTTCAAATCATTCTCTAATAGTTACATAAAATATAACACTTCGCTCAATTTTATTTCAATTACAAATCGATCATCAATCTTAATTAATTACCTCGAAAAATACAATACCAAATTAAATAGGATAATTCACACTTTTAAATGATCAGACGTAAATATATTAAAGTGTAAAAATTGTTTAATTTATGAATTGATTGATATAAATACAACAATAACAAAAAACAAAAAAAAAAGTATGATGTGGAAAGTGCAGTATGTGAGAATTATTGAGAGGAAATGCAAAATTTCAATGCATTGTTGAGGGTGCTATTGTCAAAATAGTTTCAAAGGGAGAGAAATGAAGAGAACGAAAGGAAGAATTATCATTCATTATCTTTATTAACTGATAAATCAATTAAAATGAAATGATTATCAAAATGCTCTTCGCTCTTTTTTTCGTTAATATTTATGATAGTATTATATAATAATTGCAAAAAAAAAAAAACTTTTATTTGCTTATTTAAATGGATGAACATTTCGTAATGATTTGCCGTGAATGATTTGAATTGAT
This sequence comes from Acanthocheilonema viteae, assembly GCA_900537255.1. Taxonomy (NCBI): domain Eukaryota; kingdom Metazoa; phylum Nematoda; class Chromadorea; order Rhabditida; family Onchocercidae; genus Acanthocheilonema; species Acanthocheilonema viteae. Next base: position 12,643 of record UPTC01000459.1, read on the forward strand.
ATTGTTAATTTATAATTTATCATAAGGCTCTTTTTTTATAATTTGCAATTTATTGTTAATTTATAATTCATTATAAAGCTATATGAACAGCAAAAAAAAAACAAAACAAAAAGAAATGGAAAAATTGTAAATTTACGTCATTATCGAAATTTCAGCACAATCGGTAATTTTTTTTTCTTTCATTCTCTTTTGTCCACATGGATGAGTGCATTGGCGCCAGAAAGGTGGTAATTGATCAAGAAATACTGATCGGAACTACGAAATTTGGTAATTAATACAAAATGAAAATAATCAAAAATTGTTAGAGGAGAAGAATGTTCGTTAATACATTCCAACATTATATCATTCCACGTTTTTGTGAAATTGCACAAATTTATTTAACATTAAAATTTTACATTAGCCAAAGTGTAAAATGATAAATGTTATTATTGGAATCGATATTTTATATAAATAACGTAATATATACATATATGAGATGAATGGAGTGCAATTAATATTAATTATTAATATGTACTCATTTGTTACAAAATTCCAATTCGATGTGAAATGAATGAGAATAATTGAATGGTATTTTCAAAAGTGAAAAATATTTTTAATAATTCCTATATAAAATATTCAATTGATATTCTGCAAAAAATGAGTACATAGTATCGATACTTCAAAAAAATAACGTGTTTATTTGGTTTTTTTGTTCTTATCAATTACTTAGCTTTCTTTTGCATTCCATTCATATTTCCAGAGGACATTATTAGTACAGTAATTCATTTCGTATTATTTGCATATATTTGAAATATATTAGTTCCAAGTCATTGAATTATAGATTTAGGTTTAATTTGCAGTTAATTTTTCGATGAAAAATTCATATACATAAAAGTAAAGAAGTCATCCGTTTCCGATTGAAGAAATCAGACGATTCCAAATCATCCGATATCTTCTTGAACCGGAAACATGGCAGTTGATATTTGTTAAAGGTATATGGAGAATTGATCAGTTCATATTACTGAAGTTATATAGAGAATTGTTTAGTTTGTACTTGTTAAAATTATAGCAATAAGATGATCATAAGAACAAATGACAGTTCTCGATGAGTACTTCAAATGACAGTTCTCGATGAGTAGTTCTTGATGAGTAATCAATATCCGTCTTATTTTTAATATATCAATAATGCTAACATGAATCATTTACTGTATTTGTATCCTTCATATACTAACCACAGTCACTCCAAATTATGCTTATATGATCAGTGTAAAGCACATAATTGTTATATTCTCTCATGAGGAAACTATTGTTGTAATTTAGAGAATTGATTAGTTTACACTTGTTAAAAATGTATTCGAATAATCCATTCAAAATTTCAAATTTAATTATAATTAAACAATCTAAACTGTTAGTGCAGAAGAACAAAAAATTAAAGAAAGGAAGAAAGAGTTATTATGGTTAAAATATAAAAAAGTAAGAGGTAAGCTATTATATGGTTTAATGAAATAACATAAAACAATAACTGTAAACAAAAACATTATTTAATGAAAAAAATTTAAGGAATAGCAACACTGTGTCGAGGGAAAGAAAAATGAATGACTATTTAATTTCATTCAAAATTACTTTCAATTATTTCTTATGTGCAAAAAAAAGAAAAAAAAAAATTCATTTGAACAATAAAGGAATGAATTCACCTTATCGGTGATTGATTTATGCAACAATTACGATATTAGCATATTTAATCTTCACATTACTCATTGAAAATTGCATTTGGACATAAAAAAGCGCTACCTGACAATTCTTCGTTCTGCTGACCAGTTCCTGTTTAATTTAATGCATGAAATTTTCAAATATACTAATTTTCTAATTTGGTTATCTGAAACAATGAATAACAACAACAACAACAGATGAAAATACAACATCAAACTTAGAATTGATTATTAAATCTATATTATTATACAAATATTTTGCAAATATTTATAGTTTACAAATCAATTTTTTAAATTAACATTTATGTTAATTATAACTTCTAACATTTATTGATTGATGTTAATTATAACTTCGATAACTTATTTCTATTTGGAATAGAAGTGAAAATCTTTGCTAGAATTATGATAAAATTAATTAATCTACCTTTTTATCTCTCTCTCTCTCTCCCTCTTTCTCTCCATAACTTAAATTCTCGTTCTGTTTTACAAATATTCTTATAATTCATATATTATATGATAGATTCTGTATGAACTGTATGTAATACACTATAGAGATGCATTCGACAAAATCATTTGCAATTGTCGTAATCGAAATTCACAACAAAACATTTCCGGATTTGATGAAGCGATAATTGTACCAACAATAATCTTTCAATCATTTCTCACCCATTAAACTTGTCCTTTATTTATCTTGGCTAATACCTTCAAATGCATTTCCATATTTGCATGCATTAATGAAACACTGCGAACAGTATCAATTTTCAGTTGCAAAAAAAAATTTTTTTTCTTATCAATGTGTCATTGTAGTTATTAGTGATAGGCATTATAGGATCAGTAAGGATATGTTGCTGCTTAATCATCTTGCTTATTAAACTCTATTACAAAAAGTGCTATAAAAAGGATCATAGGTAATCAATCCTCTTATCACTACTTCCAGTGAAACAAATCAATTAAAAATAATCCTGCTTTTTTTTATTGGTATAGTCTGAAATAGATTTTATTAATGTCAACATTTCACTTTAAACTATTAAAATTACGGGTCAAAAATTTGAAAATTATGAATTAAAACACAATGAACCAATCACTTTCACAAATATTTCGCATTCTTCTTTTCAAGTACAACTGGAGTTGATTAAACAGCTTCAATGACAGCTCTGCCGTAACGAGAATACATAATACAAACTTTAAATATTAGCAAGACAAGAAATACCAATTCAGTTCATTTGTTAGATCAATTTCAATAACTGGAAATGATAAAAACCGGCAATTCCGTTGCCGGGAATCGAACCCGGGCCTTGCGGGTGAGAGCCGCAAATCCTAACCACTAGACCACAACGGATCAAATTTTTCCAGCCTTCATAAACTTTAAGTAAAAAATCTGATTGCAAATTAACTAATTTTTTTGGAAGTAAAATTAGATTAATTACTTTTAAAAAAACTAATAGATAATACATTATATCATTCTCAACTCACTTTGGTTAATTTACTTTGTGAGATGCATAAAATATGCTCAACTTTTCTACCCAATCAATAATTTACAAACAAATATAACTTCTGTGTGATGAAAACCATCTCAATTCATTACTATATAATTTTTGATCAATGACCAGATTGGTATTTTGCTTTTTAGAATCATTCCAGAGATCTAGAAAAATACTATTGAATGGATGTTAAGATTGAATGTTTAGTGACACATGTATTGCTAAGATAATGCAATTTTACATCCGAAAAATAGCAATAATTTTATGGATTAAAAAAAAAAGCAATAACCCATTTATCAGTAATTTCAACGACGAATATATCATGATTTGCTTACAAGGAAGCATAATAATTCATAAACTGTTGGTATTAGTATGTCGCAGTTATACAGATGTATGTAGAGCAGAAGTGAAGAAAGAGTAAGACATATGATCTACTCTTTCTTAATCGTAGACTTTATCAATCTAAAAATAAGGCTTGAAAATCAACATAAACATATTTTAGTACTATTTCACATGAAGGTAAATTTTATGTATTATTATTCTAAACAGGACAAAGAACGAGTAAACATTTTATTCCGAAAACGACACGAAAAGGAATAAAATTACATGTTTTCGTTCGTCCATTTCCTTCAAAAAACAGAAAAATAATAAATTTGTTTCTTTGTATATATGATTTAGAAAACTGATAATAATGTAAAGAACATGAAAAGATAGAGTTTATAAGAAAATATTTTGAGGAAAAAAAACAGGAATTATAGTAAATCACAATTTCATTAAAAATGTCATCTGATAAAAAAAAATAAAAGGACAATATATAGTTAAGGCAAGTGGATTCTGAAATCTCTTCAGCAATGCCCGATTGCCTGACCCACTCCAACATAAAGCATGACGGTCTTAATTATTCCTTAGAAAAGTGAGTATTTAAAATGATTCAATATTATGTCACTACAATCAAGAAAATGTTAATTTGACTTTTCCAGTACTTCTATATACCCTGTTCCAATCTCTTTGTTCTATCTAAGATGTACAAAATAAACTGGAAAGAAAGCTATAAACCGCGGCACAGCAAACCTACGGGTGTGCTACGACAGTACGAAAGATCTCTCTGTAAAGCATTTTAAAAATTACAATTATAATGGATAGGTAACAAAAAAAAAGAAAAAGGAACAAATAAGAAGTGAATTTGTTCTGTTCCAGATTAAAACGAAAATCGCAAATAACGAGAAAAATGGAAAGAGAGACTACGACCGCCAAGCCCATAAATTACCGTCGTTACTTTTTTGATGATGGAAAGAAAAGGGGTTTACGTGGATCACAGACTGGAACAGCATTGCTTTTTAGTTTGGGGCTCAGCTGTTGGCGAAATTACAATACCATTCGAACCTGGTGTAGATATTGTAGCTCGATTATCGCCACCAACGTGCTTTACAGATACTGATTTGTAGATCTGTAACAGTACAATATAATTTTTTTAAGAAACAGATTTGAGAGATACGGGCAGGAAATAGCTACACAATAAATTACTGGATCATACATATTATTCAAACAGTTTGATACTTTTCTAATTATATTGAGAATTTAATATCATTTTATTATTCATCAATTTCCACTCCCAAAGTGCTAATTAACCACCTCAGTCAAGATGTTGGTGAATGCAGCCTCCACATTAGTACTATCGAGTGCAGAAGTTTCAATGAATGATAGCTGATTTTTTTCTGCATACGCTTTCGCTTCATCTGTGGGTACTGCACGCAAGTGACGCAAGTCACTTTTATTTCCAACCAGCATTATTACTATATTTTGGTCTGCATGGTCACGTAATTCCTAAAAAAAATTGTGCAATCTAACCATGTGTAATAATGATAAGTTCACTGACAAGTGAGTATGGTAATCTAATTCCAAATAGTAATGAGAAGCGGTAACTCATCATTCTTCATTTGTGAATGGGAACGAAGCTCTGATAAGTGCTTTCACTTTTATTTAGCAATATACTTCATTAACTACTAGGTTAATACATGTGAAGACACGTTATAACATACTATCCCAAAACAAAAACAAAAACAGACCTTGAGCCATCTTTCAACATTTTCATATGTAACATGCTTAGCAATATCATATACCAAAAGCGCACCAACAGCACCTCTGTAATATGCCGACGTTATTGCTCGATATCTTTCTTGCCCTGCCGTATCCCATATTTGAGCTTTCACTGTTTTTCCTTCGACCTGTAACTTGAAGTATTTGAGAAAAAAATAAAGTTAAGAAATTAAATTAATACTGAATCTTACAGGAACATTATTTTTTAGAATCCATGCAAAGAAAGTAGCTGATAATATGCCGATGTTATTGTTCGATATCTTTCTTGCCCTGCTATAATATAACCAACGGAGTTAAGAAAGCTTTAATTCCCTAAATAGTAAAACTTAAACTTATAACATATAAGATGAAAAACAGTAAATAATACTATGCTACTTTTCCTTATCTCTTTAAGAGTTGTTTCAATCATTGTGAATAATTTAAACCATTAACAAATTTTTCCCGTTCTATTTTACACCGAGGCACTGCAACTCTTTACTAATATGTAAAGTAAAAATAGTCGAATTTTAGCAAAGCTATGATTTTCATTTTCAAGTGCACCAGTGCCATCAAGTGTCTTGTTACTACTGTTTATATGATCAAGGTGTTCTAATCTTAATAATCTCTCTCTCTCTCTCTCTCCCTAAATATCAAGCTGACTGAGATGCACAACTATTCAAACAAATTTTGCGGAGCTATATCAAACAAAAGACAAGTAAACGACAGACACTAAATAATAAGTGCTTAATAAATCAATCAGTATCACACAGAATTGCTGTCAGCTAGTTTTGGTTATCCACAACACAACGGAAAAAATCAGATAGAAAAATATTTACAGTTAGCTATACATATTTTAGAATCGAAAACCATCATAAGAAATTGGAGAACTAAAATAATATTATTCCCTAGGGACGAGAATCAAACCGGTATACTCCTCGTTGCAAATTCGACACCTATTGTTGACTTCGACTCCAGATTAAATTCATTTCGGGTAAACCGTGACAGCAGATTAGATTTGCCAACGCCAGAATCGCCAATTAACACAACTACAAGAGAAATCAGCAGGGAATACTAAAAACAAGAAATTCAGAAATATAGCTATCACCAGAATGGTAATTTGAAATGATATTATTCTTTCACTGGTAGGAATTTGAATAAAAAATGCTCCTATAAAAGCTCTTTTAATTAATTCATGTTCCTCAAAGGAAGTACAATAATCTCTGCAAATATTCGTAAAGAAAGATGTAGTGAGGTCAAGGATGTAACACAACGTTACATCTCTTGAATAAAATTTATATTTTGACAATGTTAATTTTCTTAATCAAATTCATGTACCTTTAAATAAATAATCATACTCATCATCGCGTGAACCCATACTTCTACTGATATCCTGGAAAAATAAGCAACATATAAAGAGGCATTAATAAAAAACATGTAAATGACGCAAACGATAAAAATACATTGGTGAAAAAAAAAACAAATTTTTTTCATAACACGTTTGGCAATCTATACCACTTTTTCAGTTATTCGGTAACGTAAAATCTTCCTTTTTCCCATACACTTCCCTGATAATCACTGATCATTTGGAGGAATACTTTTTTTAAAAACCTACTGTAATTATGTAACTCAATGGAAACAATGACTGCTTCCTCTTGAAACCAAAGTTAGCATTCCTTTAAAAAAGAAGCAAAAAAAATTCACACAAATTGGTGAACAAAGTCATAGAATCAGAACTCAGCCAGCAGATGATAATATTCTCACTTCTCTCTTCAAAACGTTGAAAAATGTAATGCATTTTACAATGCATTTTATGAATGGAAAGATATGTTTTTTACTTAAATTTTTGTCATAAAGTACTTAAAATGGATAACATACTGATCCATTTAACTTAAAATGGCATTTTATTAAAATTGATGAGAAAATGAATTTCAGTAAAGATGATGTATATAACTAACTTGTTGTTAATAATATTAATATGGATACTACTACCATATTACTGGTATTACACACAAACAACATGCAGTCTTCCTTTGTTATTTTAATTATTGGCTTACACGGTACAATAGAGTTTAGACGTTATGCTCTTCTTTACTACACTTTAAAATATGCCATTTTACAAAAGGTGAGAAGTTCGAAGAATGGACAATCTACGGTTATCCATACTTAAAAGTGTGGTAGTAGTATCCGCAACTGCAGTCACTGTAACTGACAAAACAATAAACAACCTCGTGATACTTTGATACAAAACAATAAGCAACCTCGTGATACTTTGATATTAAATAACTTTTTCCAGAATCTGCAAAACAGTGATAAATTTCGTTGCACAACAAATACAAACACATTTGTTCCCAACATTGGAAATCAATGGAATGAGAAATATTTCTGAACAGAATGTATGATGCTTTTATCATATGCAATAGGTCATTCATGCAATGCTAAAGCAGATTTAGAATGTTTTCATTTTTCTCTCATGTTTTAGGGTTTGTTGAAAAACTTAAGAGCTCGAGTGTTTCTTAAACAAGAAACCATTCGAGCTCTTTCATTTTATTAAAATGCTTCTCAATATAATCGGAAAATGTAAAGTTCATTGTTCATCAAATATTCTCATGATTGACAGAATGGAAAAGCATGACCTTTCTACACGATGCACCGAACTATTTTATTCCAAAATCCTTTGCAGCAAATAACAGAGAAGTCAAACAATTGTTGAACATGGAAAATTTATCCAAAATGTGTAATACTCGATAGTTGAATAACTTAAGGCTGATATGCTTGTGTTAGATATGATGGGAAATCTTGCACAAACAATAACAAACAACATTACCTGTTGAATAGTTCCGTATCACGTTTGGTTGAATAAGTGGAAAAATTTTAAATGCCAAACAATCAAATTAAAAAAAAAAATCAATACCCATATCACAACCATACACACTGTATTAACCTTATTTGCTAAGGAAACAACAATAGCATCAGCAACACGAATAATAATCTAAAAAAACACACACACACACAAAAACACCTCTTATGACCCGGGATTTCTTTCCAGATATAAACTAATTTATAATTGAAAAGCTTCTATTATCACCACATTCACATCGCTAATCGCTTCACCATACACCGATGCTCTCTATGGAACCCGACCCGACTCGACCCGACCCGATCCGATCCGATCCGGCCCGATCCGATCGAGCATTTTAATTACAACGCGCTCCCCTTCTGCTCGAGGTGTCATCGATCGGACAGATAATCAGGCATTAATTGCCATAGACGTTCCTATGAGCGCACTTTCAAAATGATCAAAATTCTGGTCGAAAAAAGATGAATAATCACTTCATTCGATCGAGAATTGAAACATAATTCTGATGTAAACGGATTGGATTTTGTATTGACAGCCAACATTCGTCTCATTTAAGTTACAGCTAATCATTATAATTAGCTAGGAGAAGCTTAATCATTAGATGATTATATAAAGTACAGTGGAAAGTTCTGTAATTCACTTGGTAAGGCATTTGATTTGGAGATGCTTGTTGAGGATTTTATAGAAAAATTATAAAATGCAATGATACATTGGCAAAAATTGCAAGCCTAAACGATTGCTCAATACAAAAAAAAAAAACGAAGGGATTCTTATTAATAGCTTAACTCATCGGTAAAATTAACTTCCCTCAATAACTTTTAATTGTTAAGGTAACAAACTTTTATTCATTTAATCTCTTCCATCTTCTTCCTTTCTTCGGTCAATTAAACAAACGATAATAAGAGAGTCTCCAAAGGTGGAGATAAGGATTTGCATATTCGTTGCATAAGAGCACAGTTGTTTGGTTTTTGGGGAATGGTGGTGAATTGGGAGGAGGCGGTCCATCATTTGGGAGAGGCGGGGGACGGGGGCGGGTGAGGGAGGTGTTTTTCGGGTGAAAGTATTTGAGAGCTATGAGGCTATGCTGTTTTTTTAAGCTTATTGATTACATATGATTTCAGGATAATATGGAAGGAAAGTTGGCAGCAACAGAGTTAGTATCTTTTTTTCTCGTTTTTTTTGATATTTAATTGAAAAGGAATCAATTCAAGTGATGTAGGAATGGTTGGATTATTCTTTATGATAATCCTGATTGAAAGAAGCGAGTAGAAGTGCTTAATGGAATTTGTCCATAACCTGATCATCAAACTGGAGTAATTATGAGCTGATAATTAAACTTAATTTATTGTTATGCTTGGAGATTTCGAAACTAATGAATATTAGCAGTGAAATGAAAACACTTCTAATGTGGATAGTTCTTTTAATCCATGTTATGTTTACCTCTGTCTATATTATTGTAATGTTTTAATTAAACATATTCTGTAATATTATTTGTAGAATATTATATTTTATCGTTTGTGAATTTGGAAAATTTAGGAAGAAGCTTCCTACAGTACCGGAAACGATACTGAAACGAAGAAAGCGGCGTGCAGAGGAGAGAGCTAAAGCGAATGTCAGAAAAGCCAAGTTTGCTTTGGTTTGTTATCGTTTCATGACTTTATCCGATCTTTGTTCATATGCGTAGATAGATTCAATGCTTTGTAAAAATTGTTGGAAATATTTGCTGTTAATGTTACTGTGCATGTTAGAACATCTAACACACTGGTTTTTTTTTTTTTCAGAGAGCGAAGAGGAAGAGGCTTGAGATTTTCAAGCGCGCTGAAAAATACATAAAGGAACATAGGCAGCGTGTGCGACAAGAAATTCAATTAAAGCGTGAAGCTAGAAAAGCAGGCAACTTTTATGTTCCTGATGAACCACGTCTTGCATTTGTGGTCCGAATCCGTGGTATCAATCAAATGCACCCACGGCCGCGTAAAGTTCTTCAACTCTTCCGCTTACGACAAATAAACAATGGTGTTTTTATCAAATTGAACAAGGCTACACTGCAAATGTTGCGTATTGTGGAGCCCTACGTTGCGTGGGGATATCCGAGTATAAAAACAGTTCATGATCTAATTTATAAACGTGGTTATGCAAAAATTAATGGCCGACGTATACCAATCACGGACAATTCTATTGTGGAGGGTGCGCTTGGTAAGTTTTTCAGTCATTTACTGATAGCTTGTTAACATTTTGATAAGTAATTTTTTGATTTCTTTGACTCTTTGAATAGACTACGGATACTTTAAAGAGCATGGAAAAGTTGTTCAGTTTGTTTTTGTCCATTCATTCTTTTGGATTCGATTTTCGAGATGCGGAGAATGCATCAGGGCATTCGAAACTAATTATTCATATGCTTATTTTCTACCAGCATATTTCAGGGAAATGTGATATAATTTGTATGGAAGACCTTGTACATCATATCTTCAATGTGGGTCCCTATTTCAAGCGTGCTACGAACTTCCTATGGCCTTTCAAATTGAATAACCCGTCGGGTGGTTGGACGAAGAAAACAAATCATTTTGTTGAAGGTGGTGACTTTGGTAATCGTGAAGATCAGATAAATGCATTGCTGAAGAAAATGATTTGATTGTTTATTTTGGAGGTCGATTTTTGTTATTGATCTGATAAAGTGTTACTGATCTAATGTTTTGCATTGGCTTGTTAAGTCACAATTTGAATACGTCATTTCTGGGAAGTTAGAGGGAAATGCAATATCCATATTCGATTAAAGAATAATTCTTGGTTCTGTTGGAACGGTTTCATCTACTTTCGGCGTTTAGGTGTTGATTTTTGTGGTGCATATTGTTGATGAAAATAAGGAAATAAATGAGACGAAGATGATATGGAAGTCTGGGCCCATTGAGCAGTGTACTTAGAGGAAATTAATAGTAAATTCAGTCTTCCCTTGCTCAGATCAGATTTAATTTGTCCCATAAAATCGTAAACGTGATATTATTACGCTTTTTTAACTTGAACTTCGTAATGAATATTTATTGTTTCATATCTCTTCGTATATCTTCAGCAAAGTTGTGGATGATCGTATGTGCTTGACTTATATCCTCATATGTAGTGAACATGCTGCACACTGCTAAACGCAAGAAGTAAACTTCGTGAACAGCGGAAGCTAATATATGGATACGGCGATCCTTGTTGATTCTTCGAACGAGCTCCTCATTCATCTCATTTGTCGAGTCCTGTTAACGAGTAGAAGCAGTAAATAACACATTTTAAATATGGTCGCTACCAAGATTTTTTATTTGCTTGCTGCAAAATGATCACGTAAATTCTTTTTCAAAATTCAACTGAATTTCCGAATCATAACGAACCTTTAAACGGAAGCATACCAGTCCCCATGTTCGCGGTACGAAAAGCTCAAATAAGCTATCCTTTTGGATGAGCGCTTCAAAGTTCTTCGCCAGCTCAACCATCTGTCATTTGTGGTGAATGTTACAAAAACTTTTGAAATCAGAGGAAAAATTCGGAGAAATGAATAATGGGTGCAGAAGTAGGAATTTGAAAAAAAAAAGTCCTTTAATGAACCTTTCTCAAGTGCTCTTGTAGGCCAGTAATGCCAAAATTTCGCAATACAAACCATATTTTCAACGATCGAAATCTTCTTCCAAGAGCTATTTGGAAATGCTAAAAGTATTATCAACAGTTAGGATGACATAAATATTCACATATAAGTGCTACCCTGAAAAATACCTTCTAGCTTTATCATTTTTTTTTCACAGTAGAAGTATGAAACTCATTCTCGGCCCAATTAATATACTGTCTAATCTTAAAGGATGCTATAAGATCGAGCTATAAATCTAACGTTTACAAGCAGTAAGTGTAACAAACTATAAAAAATCGGAAAATGTAAAAAAGTGTAAAAATTTAGCTTTTAGTTTCATTATAAGAACTTTTAGAGTACGAAAAAATGACACTATAAAATCTAAAATGACATTCTTAGTTCCTAGATCAGTTGTTATCATCATAACTATAAGATTAATCAGAAAAATTACCCGATAATCGATTGCACAATTTTGATCATGCTTTAGATAAATTGGATTTACTGAAAAATATTTCACTATTTGTCTTCCATTTCTAAACCTGAAATTTTTTCAGTCATTTTTAATCATATTGGAAATGTATTTTTTTCGAAAAAAAAGAGGAATGATTGATTATTTCAAAAACTTCATTATCATTTATTAATGTAGGAAATTGACAAGATAAAATATACCACATTGGAGAGCAGTCGAAATTTATTGGTAATGCTTTATGAGCATTTACATTGAATGAATCAATATATTCAAATCCACGAGATAAATAACGATATTCGGGACAAAGTAAAAATGCTCCTGCAAAAACATACATCCCTTTTAATACTTTCCATTCAAATTCATACCGTATACTTCAATACCGTATAGTCTATGATTTAACACTGTATACTTTAATCATACTGTATACTTAAAAATATTTTAATAGAAGAATGAGGAATGACAACAAAATGCAGAAATGTAACACATCTAGTCCTATTTTCATTTTTCCTTTTATCTTTTTCCTCAAATTATTCATTTCAGTTGTTTTTTTTTTGTTTGTTTGAAATTAATTTAAATAAATTGCCAGCATATGCAGAATCGATATGTATCCAAATATTTTCTCTCTGACATATTGGTCCAAGTTCATCCACCGGATCCACTCCACAAGTTGATGTTGTACCCAATGTCATGATGAATATAAATGGCACTAAACCATTCTTTCGATCTATCTGAAAATATCATTGAAATTTATTCTTTTCAAATAAAAAGAAGAAAAATAATGTAATAAGTTAGAAATGATTAGTAATTAGCAAGTTTTTAATATATTCACAGTTTTAACAATTTTAAAAATTTACCATTATTGCTTCTTCAAGAATTTTTGCAGTGACAAAAAAATTATCAAAAGGTCCGCCACGTACAGTTTTGAGTTTTCTTAAACGCATACCTGCCAACATAACACCTTTTTCTACCGATGAATGCGCCTTAAATGAAGCTTAACTTCTATACTCTTTAATTTCCAGAAAATTATATACAATAAATAAATTTTGTAAATTCGAAAATTTCACTGAATATTTTTTCTTCTTTCTCTTTTCTTACTTTTTTTTCATTTCATCCATATCTTTCCCCATTCTCTGGAGTATTTTCATAAAATTGAAATTTCTCTTTATTTTTTCATTTTTCTTAATGGTCAATTTAAAAGATCACTTGATCCGAGCAGTAAGCAACTAATTTGGTTATAATAGTTGCATCGTGATATGGATAGTAGCATAATTCACCGGAGTCATCGGAAATTACCTCCAATCCTTGGTTGATGATACCTTCAGATGTTTTGATACGCTGAACAGATATATTTGACAGTATTGTCAGATCAGATTACAAATTAAAGAAATCAAAAAAAAAAAAACATTGGAGTTTTACTATAAATAGAAATATGAACAACCAAAAGAGATTGCCAGGGAAAAAATAAAAGTTCAAAAAATTAAACTCTGAAAAAATAATTAAAGTTAATGATAACCTCTATAACTCGTCCTCTGGCTGCCAATATTGCTATGTAAGTTGCATCACTGGCAGTGTTTTGAATAATACCAATGCCACATCCAGTTTTGCTATTCAGGAATTCTACCGGTAGTCCTAATGCTTTAGCTAACCAATTCATCATTAAAATTTCAAGTTCCGTCATGGAAGGCGATGATTGCTAAAAATTTTTACAATGTTAATATATCATTTATTCAGTGATTACTTCTGTAAAACAGAAATTCCAGAAGTTATACTCTTTTATTCTTAATATTTGCATAGTTGGAGAAAAAAAAAATTCACTGCAGTATTTTAAAGATTTTTCAACTTACCCAACTAAATCCAATACTTGCTAATCCACCACTGAGAATATCACCCATGATAGACTGATAAGAAATACCGGTTGGGAAATAGGCAAAAAAATTAGGATGTTGCCAATGGGTGTTAGCATTAATAATAACTTTATCGATATCGTTAAAAATTTTCTCCCATAACTCACCCATAACAGGTGGATCTTGCGGTACCTCAAATTAAACTTTTCTTAAATTAATTTTAATAAAATTTCATTAAAATTAAGAATACCAAGAATTTTCTAAAAGATGTTCGCAATAAATTTTATAATGTATTTTTCTTATTCAAAATTACCAATTCATTCATGAATTCAGGTTTCACATCCGGTAACGGAACTCTATTACGAAGTGTTTCCCAATAATTCACTACCAAATCAATCATCTGTTCACCATACTGACGGAATTCATTTATGTTCATTGCAAAGAAAAAAAAATCTGAAAACAAAAATTTTTCAACAGTAATAAAAATTAAAGCTTTCTCATAAAATTGCACAAAAGTTAAAAGTTATATTGTGCAATTTTATGATTGATCAGTTCTAATTATGAAAAAGCTTTGTAAATTTTTTTTTTTTTAAATCTTAGATCAATAACTTTTAAATCTTGGATCAGTAACTTTTAAATCTGAGATCAATAGCTTTTAGCTTTAAGATCAATAACTATCAACAGGAATACATAATTCCTTAAATATTATGAAATGAAAGATGTATTATCAACTTAGTAATAATAGCAATGATAAGGAATGTGTATAATATAAAATACGATTACATAATGCATTTAAGAAAACATTATTTTGGACAAATTTAAAGCCACTTAAATAATCGAACTTTTCTTCCTTCTCTCTTTCTTTTTTTTCCTCCTCTGTCTTTTTCCTAAGCGTGATAGTAAATGTAAAATAGCTAAAATTGAGGAAATATACTGCTCTCTAAATTATCCGTCATAGGTATTATACATCACAGGATAAATTATAATCTGTAATAACTGCACTTACTCCGTTCAATTACATAAATTCTTTTCATAGTTAAATTTTATTCTACACTTACCAAGTATCAATCATAATTTGAAAATAAATATTTTCAAATTATTCTTTTTTTTGAAAACACCGTAACCTTCTAATATCTTCGATAATTTATATGAGAGCAAAATTTCCTTTCAAATAAGACAGATGAATGATGAAGGAGTATGTTTTAAAATTATTTTTAATAGCTACAGAAAAATTTTTTTTAGTATATGAATGATAGGAAATATCGGAACAACCACTGCTTGTATAATATCATCAAAAGGAAATGAATTTTTTTTTTATAGTTCATATGTCCATGAAATAATTTATTGGATATCATCCAATACATGAAAGAATTACATTTGCATAAATAAATGAACTTTTCCAAAAAATTGCAGAACGAAGAAGTTGAGATTATGTAAGCGAAAAAAGAAAGAGAAAGAACAGATCTTAGAAATTATTGTGATAAGAATTGAAAAACCCTGTTTGATTTTAAGTCAATAACAATGAAACTGAAAATTGTAATTATTAAAATCACCTCATAACGTATATCAGTTATTTGTCATACTTATTTTTTTTCTCTTGCTTTTCAAGAAATAGATTCTTTGTGACAATTTTAAATTTGTTATCTATAAATTGCTTTCATTTTTAAGGCATTATTAGGGTTGTTGATTTGCTTGAAAACAAGAATATCAGGAGTGTTGAGGAGTAGCGAAAATGACGAATATCAAAGATCAGAATTTGTTGATTAAAAAACTTGGTTGATTTTAAATCAATAATAATGAAAATGAAAATTGTAATTACTAAATCAATAACAATGCATAATCTCATGCATCACTAAGAAAACTTTTATGCTTTTTGTTCATCATCCTCTTCGATTCATAATAATTATTATAGATGACGATGAAAAACAAAAAAAAAAAACCGGCGAAAAAAAAATGACAGTCATTTAAGAATTTAAACTTTGTTTAGGAGTTCATGCAACCTGAGCGGATGACATTCATTGCAGGAATATGACAGATCATTTAGCTTTAGCATGATGTCAGCTGTCGTTAAAAGAATGCAAAATATGATTTGCAATATTATTTTCATGCTTTCTCGTCCCTTATTTATTTAAAATTCCCAGTAATTCATTTTTTTTTTTGTTTATATTTATTTATCAGCACTATAACAAGTAAATTTGTCCCAAAAATCTTTTTGATCTTGAATGCAAAAAATTTACGAGTATCACTTTGAATTGTAGAAAAAAACAAATTACATGAATATCGTTTTTCCTCTTGAACATATCAAAATGAATTGTACAACTCATTCCCTCCTCTCCCATACCGTTATACAGCTTCCTCTAGAAACCATATCATATTGATAAATTAACTGATTAATTAGTTGCAAATGATACAAAAATGGTTGAAATTATATTTGCAGAATTATTTACCAACACTAGCAAAATTTTTAGTTAAAAATGTTTGTGACGCATATTCAGGTAGCATAATTTTCGAAAAATATAACAATCCATAATTGGTCATTAATTTTTAGCGCTAATTTATAGTTTGCTGTCTTGCCTCAAATTTATCTTCATCATAGAACATGAATATTTTGAAGCAACCCATCATCATATACTAGCACAATTCATTGTGAATTTCTAACTTCCCCTTTTTTAAAGAGTATAATTCGGTCTCATTTATACAAGCATCACTGGAAAGAAACAAAAATTTTCCTATTCAGAAGGTGTCAATTCGTTCAAATAAATTCGCTTATTCTGCATAAATCAACTTCAAAATTAAAAAAAAAAAAATCAAAGACATTTATCCAGTCCATGTCCAGGATTTATGTAATTCGCAAGTGGCGAAGAACTGGCCACAAGCTATTTCTTGATTGCGTTGGCTACAGTTAACAAAAGCATCCCAGAAGATATAGAGTTTATGTTTGATTCCAACTTTGCTTTAACTTTTTTTTTTTTGTTATGTTTTAGCATGTCTTGCAAATTTTTATCGTACATTTCTTAGCAAACTTAATATAAAAATATTGTAAGATGTTTTTACAGGGCAAATATTTTGCATTAACGAAATGCTATGATCAACTTCGTCACGTTTTTTGTAAATGAAACAAATCGATCTATGCTTGAGAATTAAATTTTTATAAGATCAAAAAAATTTCTCATAATTACGTTTCATCATTATCGGAGAAGCCGAGGTACTTCCATTCCTCCTGTTGCATTAATCCATTGTCCATCCGACATTTGAAATAAATTTTTGCAAAATTACGACATTCACCAATCTTTTGCTGAAAAAAATATAACAACAGGGATTGGAAACATTCCCTCGTTCCTTTTAAAAATTAAAAAATAGAAAATCAAAAAATAGCACTTAGCCACTGCCCACCTTATGCTCATTCAAGCAAAGCATATATTTCAACATTTCATATCTGCACTGTCCTTCATGATCCAGAGGGAAGGATCCCTTTGCAGGTGGTGTTGGAGTGGGTACTTTCATGGGAATACTCATCTTGAAAGCAAAGTTGACTAACACTTCAAAAACTATCAAGAACACTGAAAAATTTTTTATTACGATCAGTTTTTTCGAAAGAATTCAGTAAAATGTGCTATTTCTTAGTTAAACATTAATACTACTTATTAAATATTAATATTACGAATAAAAATACCTCAAAAATTAAATATTAACTGAAAATTCACTTTTCCACTTTCTCTTACACCAAAAAGCAGTAAAAGCGGAAGGTGATCCTCAAAAATTCTTTAAAAAATACCTTTAAAAAACGCAAAAAATCTTTCATAAATAATTTCACAATGAAAAGACAACATATTACACTGCCAAAAAAGCAGGAAGCTATCAGAATACTCACTATACTGATTGCATAAAAAAACCCGAAAAAATAAGAATTAGTAAGAACAGATGCTGAATAGATCGTCATACACAATACATTATTAGCAGAACGAATAGAAATTCTATTCATGGAAAGCACAATCTATTCAAAACTGTTCTTCATTTTTGTTCAATGAAAATTTCACCATTTTGAAATGATAACGTTAAAACTTGAGAAATGATTGGTAGGTAAAATAATATACAAGGTTCTACATATTGTTTTATATAATAAAGCGAATCAAATCAGTTGTTCGTTTTCGGTCGCATCATAGATCCTTCCATAGATTCCATCATTTTCTCAAAACGATTCAAACTTTGAATTGGCATTGCTCTTGGAGGTTCTTTTTCCTTCCATTTTTCATACATCAGATAAGATAACATACCAGCTGAAATGAAATATATTTGAAACAGACTACATTCACTGTAGAAATTTAGTACGTTTGAAGATATAAACTAATTTTTCGTTCTTTTAAAGTGTCCACTCTCTTATTTATTTTATCATTTATTTCTGCCTCTTTCTCGCAAGAGAGTGAGCGATCGTTTTGTTAGATGAAATAAATTAAGAAACCCTATTTTGACATAACTGAATTTAATTATGGCAACGTATGAATGAGTAGTCCAAGTAGAAATTTGAATCTTTGAATAAGCATCGAATTATAAGAATATGCAAATTAAAATAACTACTACTTACATAGAAGACCAACAGGAAGCATGCAAGCTTTAATATGAGAAAGTTTAATTATCATAATGGAGCAATTTAGAAGAGGTCACTGATTATTGTCTTCTTCCGGGAACCATTTATGATAATCTTTTCTTTTTAAACGTGTGCCTCGAAGTTGTCCACCAATTATATCTTCCGCCTAAAAATTAACTACAAAAGATTCCTCAAGAAAAAAGAAAGATGTCAAACATTAAATGAACAGCATCATTAATAATGTGTTTCCTCACGGATTAGAAAATAAAAAAATCAATAAATAATGAAAAACAAACCCGATAAAAATAATCAGCAATTCGGGGTACACGAGAGAAAGTATCCTTTCTAAAATCTTCCGAACGTCGCCAAATAATAAACGACGTAATACCGGAAACGAATACAATACCAACTGTTAGATCGAGAAACCAAAGCCACTTTGGTGGCTTTAACATAAATCATAAAAAAACCACCCTAAAAATGTTTCATATAAGTGATTTTTAAATAAATATCATTTAGAAGAAAAAAAAAGAGAATCCACCTGAAGCAACCAATCCTAACTGCAAGTTAGGATAAATTAAGATTAATTAATTCTAATTAATTGCTACCATAAGTAATCACATAATTATATCCTCCAATCAATTCTACTAAAATCTAGAAACCATGTATTAGACATAAATACGACAAGCACGAAAGATGTACGTCTAATTAGCTTACCCGGAAATATGACAGCACGTCTTCTCAACACCGAAGTCACTTCTAAAACACGCGGGTCGAGTAGCCAACAATGAAAACCCCTACCTGCTGTAAGTCGACCGATACCGTATTCCGAGAAATTAACGGAACGTACCGGAGCGTATTTTCTGGGCTGTCTTCAGTTTTTCCTTCTTCATATGGTAGTAATGATGAAGTATAGCCGATTACCGGTAATATGTGTGGTACGATATTCATCTTTCCTCGATACAGTAACAACAGCAGGAACCTCAGATGTTGCTGACAGCTCGTCAAGCCTACCGGACAGGCAGTCTGGTAATAGGAATACCAGAGTTGTATCAAGGTAATGTTAAACTTGACCTTTTACCTTTATTATTTCTGCTATACTTATTACTCACGCATTTAAATAAATGTTGCAGGTATTAAGCTTGATGAGTATCATTTCCAAATTACAGATTAACCGAAAGGCATCGTTTAATTGCTGAAGGTCGCTTACCACCTGTATCTTATGAATGGGAGAAAGAGCGTTGGGCAAAACGTGAACGTTTCGGTACTTATGGTTTGGCTAGCGGTGTTAATCCTGCAGAGTTATGGCCTACTGTTGAAGTGAAGATTGCAAATTTCATTCATCATTCGTTATCTTTTATCCAATTTTTTTCTTTTAAATTTGAAAGTTCAAGTAGTATTAGATGGCTGATTATGCATTTATTGCCTTCTACAATGAATTGAACTGAATTTTGCCTTGTTATTATTATTTTTAAAGCGAGATTTAATTTTTACTTTGCTGGTTGATCATTCTTTCAAATTGTTTTGCCATATTTCGAGAAAAAAAAAAAACTTATTTTATAATTGCACTGTGGAACTAATAAAGAAAAGCAAGTAAGACATTATTTTAGGAAATTCAGGAAGAAGAAGCGATCGGGTGGTATGTGAAGTACAGTGATGCTTTAAAACGTGTGGAAGATGCAAAGAAGTTGGAAAGTTTCACTACTTTAACAAGGTAATCATTCATCCCGGAAACATAAAATTCGTTTTCCTGCTAAACGAATCATGCTAAAATGTTACTCATTCTAGACTTAAAGAAGTGGCCGCACTTGAAGAGAAGTATCCGGAAATGTTGAAGGAATTTTTGGAGAATCGAAAAGAGGTAGTTCCTGTGAAATCGAAACAAGAATTAGAAGCAGAGGAACAAGCTAAAGATATGCTTGAATATTATGGTTATGAAGTCTCGCCTAAAGATCCACGATTCCCAATTTTGTTTGAAAGAATGATTGAAGCAAAGAAGAAAGTTAGTGGTTATCATACTGTCAATGAAATGTTGCTTCTTATAATTCTTTAGCGAAATATCGATTTTTTTAAATTACGTTAATTCTTGCTTAATGGTGATTTCGAATGCTCTCTTTAATCTTTTCACTTTGTTTCTTTAATCGATCTATTAACTAAATGTGGAGATTACAGGCAGCCAAATTAGCAGAGAAAGAAGAATTATTGTTAAAGAAGCGCACATCACGAAAAAAGGAAAAAGAAAAGAAACAAGAGAATAAAGAAGATTCATAATTTTGATGCAGTTGTCTGTTAGAAAATAGAAATAAATGATAATTGATATTCTTCAAATGTTAATGATAGACATTTCTCTTGTCTGACTTATATATGACAACTATTACGCTAACGTGTAATTAATGTGTGTTTTTGTGTGGAACATATATGTTTCAAGCAAAAATATTTAGTGATGTCAATTGCAAGTGATGTGGAAATACAACAGCAGCAGCAGCAACAACAATATTCCATTGTTGAATATATTGGTTACAATGAAGGTGGTCTGTGCGGTTATTGTCGTCAAGTGGAAGCAACTCCAACCAGTATTGGTATCCCATTTAATTCAGTCGCGGAATTATTTCCGTTGTTTCTATTAGCACTAACTTTCTCAAAATTTTCTGCATTTTTAACTTAGTTGAACATTTAGGGAGTTTTTGTTTGAGATGAAAAACTTATCTATCCGATAGTTAAAATGGTTATGAAAATAGCGTTGATTATTGCAGGAGTTATGGGATATCATCTGTCATGCGAGCACTTTAATCAGCTCTTAGATAGAGGATGTAATCGGTAATTCGATAAATGAAACAAAAGTGACAGAAATGCCTTGTTGCTCAAGCTTTTTATCTTTCTTTATAAAGGAAAATTTGCCTGAAATTCACTTATCAGTTGCGAAATACTGGTGCAAAGCAGATCAAGTCACTTTTGTTTTCAAACAATTTTTTCGTATATTATCGAGATCTTGCGGCATCTGTTGAATTCTAGGCACAAAATTTCAGGTATGTGGACACGCAGTCTTTTGGTATCACACTATAACGAATTACTTGATAGAGGGATGAGAAGGTATCATTTTTAAATATTTATCTTTACGGTGCGTTTAACCAATGTTTAATTTTCAGATCTGGTAAATATTTGTACAAGCCGATGATTGCTAATACATGCTGTCCACAATATACAATCAGGTATCTATTTCTATTTCTAGAGTGTTTTTTTTTTTCATTTTATTAGATAACATAATTTTCATCATCATGTGTAGTGTTTCGAAGCATCTAATGAGGTATAAACTTGATCTCAATGTGAAAAATTTGATTTTAGACTTGATGTCAGCAATTTTCGCTTATCAAAAGCACAAAAGAGAGTATTGCGTCGAATGAATGATTTTCTCCAGAAAGATATTCGACCGAACCTACGAACAAAAATATCGGAGTACAATGTAGCGAAAAAAACGACTAAAAGCAGCGCATCAAATTCTCAAGTCAAAAAAGTTCAAGATGATGAGAAAAAAACATTAAATAATGAGCTTCAGAAAAAAGGAAGAAAGAAAAAAATCCTTAGGAGAGAAAGAGCATTACAAAAAATGCGCGACAAAGGAATCAATATCAAGGAGGTTTGGATTTAATTAGCTTATGATCAGTTATCAAACACATTGCATTGAGAACTGACTTTTTTGATTTGAATAGTCTAACTTCCAGTAATTTTAGGCTCAAAGAATACGTCAAGAAAAAGAAGAATGTCGGAGAAGAACACTGGGATCATTCATCGTCAATTACGATTCGGAAACTTTTAAGCATAAATTAGAAGTAACTTATTATTTAGAAGTGACATATAAAACGAGGAAATAAATGTTCAAATAATGTGCAAATTTATTTTTTTGTTCTGGAAATTTTGTTTGCCTTTACTTTTTTCTCTCTAATCAGTTTGGAAGTTTTTATTATACTGACAGATTTTAGTGATCACCCTCTCTTTTCGTCTTTGAACCTAAACTTGTTAAAAAATTTCTTTTCTTTCTTAAGTGATCATAAATTTTTTGTTGTTAGGTACGTTTGGTTGACTCAAATTCATCTGAGTTTTGTGAGACTTTCAAAGAAAGCTTTAAATTGTACGAGAAATACCAAACGAATGTTCATCATGATACTCGCTGTAATAAGGCTGGCTATCGGAATTTTCTTGCAGATTCACCACTTTTCAACGACGAAAGAGACGAAAGTAAGGTATGTTATATTTAATTTAATTCATTTTGACGATTTTAATTTCCGTTTTTTATAATTATCCTTTTATTTTCCACAAGTCTTTTGCTCTGATTTTTAATAGGCGCTGCTAAAAAGAATTTGTCTTAATTTCCAATTGCTCAAATATATTTTCTAAATTTATGGTCCTTTTTAAAAAAAATATCAGTGAGGAAAATAAATGGATTTCAGAGTGTCGCGCTTGGTTCATATCATCAACAGTATTATCTTGATGGGCATCTGATAGCTGTTGGTGTTGTGGATATTTTGCCACGTTGTCTATCAGCCAAATATCTCTATTACGATCCTGACTATGAATTTCTCACCCTTGGAACGTATACTGCTTTACGGTATGATCGTAAACTTTAAATTTTACATGTAGTTGATCGTTTAGATCAGCAATACTTCGAATGACGATAAATTAAATTCCGCTTTCTTCGTGCTGCTTTATGATGTATAATTCAAAAAATATCGGAAAAATTGCATTTTAAACAGGAATTTCGGAGTTTTGTAGTATTGATTTCTTTAAATTGCGGAATTTTGGAGTATTTCTACACTCTATAAATAAGCCACTCGTTGGTTTACGTGGAAGGTTGGGCAAAATATAGCTTTTAATTAGAATAAAATCTAATAATTTGAAATTTGTTTTGCTAGAGCAAAAAGTTTTCTCCGATCTGAAAAGCAAAGAAATTTTCACCTTCAGCAGATTATTTTCTGGGTCTTTTAAATTTACAAATTATTATATTTAAGCTTAAACTTCCATGAATTTCAGGGAAATTGCATTTACTCAGGAGCTTGCAAAGGAAAGACCGCAATTACACTACTACTATATGGGTTTTTACATTCATTCATGTCAGAAAATGCGCTACAAAGGACGCTTTCATCCTTCCTATTTGCTGTGTGATCGTAGTTTTACGTGGGTACCCATGGAAAGATGTTTGGAAATGATAGAGAAATGCGGTGAACGAATTGAAGCATTCGCTCCAGATGCTCCAGTAGCTGAAAAATGTCCAGTGCAATCTGTAAGATGTCTTTACAAAATGTAAGTTAATTCTATTGACTTGAAGCAAGGCTTAATGTATTATGAGATTCAGAAATACTGCGATTCACAGTTATTACTAACAAATTTTTTCCAGGACTGTCCTTCCTTATCAGGTTTTGTTAACACTACCGGGTTTTAAAGAAACGGAAACATTCATGGAAGAATATGCCCGAATAGTTGGACCAATCGCTCGAGAAATGTTGCTTTACAGAAAATGATATTTGATAGACTTATCTTTTAAATTTTAAAGTTTCAATTTCGTAGATTAGGTATGCAGAAATTTTTGGTTGGATTGAATAAGTGCAACACAAATAAAATCATTTCTAGCGGGTATGATTTAAGCAGTTGAAAGTATGCCACCCTTTTGTAGAGCTATTAGGAAGATTTCAGCACGAAATTTGACGTTGTCTAACTTGTGATGCGTTCGTGCTAGAAGATGCAGCATGTTCGAAATTGCTAAACTATCGGAAAAATCATAATTGCTGTCTGCCTGATAAAAACAAAGTGATTGAAATCGTGAAATTCTAATTAACAAGTAGACTGACTGAAAAAAAACCATTCGAAAAAGTGTAGCATTCGCAGTCATTTCAGGTTAAACTATCATTAGAGAAGTTCATTGCATCGATTATCGGGATAGGATGATTAATTCTATTCAATCAGTTTATGTAAAAGAATGTTCTCATCTTTCAGTATGAGAAATATATTCTTTCAAAAAGAAAACTGCGATTATCCCAGTTGCTGAATATTACGATAACATATACATTATTCTTTCAGTAGATTTTTTTATGCACTATTCCCGCAGGCTTATATAAAGAAGTAAACACATATATATTATGGGGTCATGTCATGCTCACATGACCTTACAATATGTATTAGCACTTTCGATGATTTTGGTTTATTTACTTTTCTATATTACATATATACATATACATACATATATTACTTTCATTATCCTATTTTTGTCTTCTGTTACAATGTCACATATTATATCTGTGCGAGAACATTTATCAACAAACTGAAAATTTGAATATTTCAGTAAGTTATGAATAGTATTTATTAGAAA
>UPTC01000460.1:0-37564 GCA_900537255.1 Acanthocheilonema viteae
TTACCATTATTATCATCACTACCATTATCATTATTACCGTTATTATCATTATTACCAATATATCACTGTTATTTATTATCATTATTACTAAACTACAATTTCTTAATGAGTATATTGTCTGTCCTAGTGCGATAAAATTTGTGAAGGAAAGATAATGCAACAAAAAAGTGTCTAGTGGATCTCGAAGTCGATGGTGTACGAAAAAGCATATAAAGTGCAAATGAAAGAATTATTTCAGTCATCAAAACACTTTCATCAGATGATAGGAATGCTTCGAAATACGTTTCCTTTAAGCAAGCAAGCAATCAGCAAAGACCATTTGTATTAATCTATCCGACAGTTGTGCCGTTAGTAAACTAACCAATGCGATGGATATTTCATTTACGGTAAGAACGGTTATTTTGATCAAAACATGACAAAACTGTTGGTGATACTGCACATTAATTCTTCAACTACGTTCATTATTCTGCTGCATTCCCCTTGTATATGAGCCAAAGAAACCCATAAAATAGCTCAGTATTAGAAAATGACTTGGCTCGAATTGAAATTGTATTGAAAAGGTTGCAAACTATGAAGCCAGCCACGAAACAAAACACTTCATAAACTACCCGGAATCCTCGAAATGCATCTCGAACTTCGCGTAAACGACTGCGAAGAGAAAAAGGATGCTGTGCAGAGGATCCAAGTTCCGCACCGAAATCAAAATCGCTTTTAAACGGAAATTCAAACATCTGAAACAAATAAAAGATAATAGATATAAAGTGTCAAGTTTTATTTCAGCATACGCTGCAAATAAAACACCGCTAATAAGTATTAAATCCGTCAGCTATCCCACAACTACGTATGCTCACCACTCTTCTCCAAACTAGAACACTCGTCGTGTGGTGGCGGTGGTGTCACTGACCGCATTCATTTTGCGAACAACATTTAGCTCTATTAGAAGGATGAAAATGGTAGATAATTAATTCATCGAATGCACTTTGGCACCAGTAATTCTTCGCTTCGACACATATCATCTTTTGATTGCTTCATACTTCATACTGACGATTCGCAAAGTTCTATGGGAGCAGAAAATTTTTACACTCTCAGTAAGCAGTGCGAGAACCTTATCAAGTAATTCAATCCCATTATAACTGTAACACAATGCTGAGATGATCAACTGTTCAAACGGGAAATAACAAAACATATTGTATGAGCAAACGATGACAGTTCTGAAATACTTTAGGATGAAAGGATTCAATTGAAAAGAAATTTTAATGCAACACAGTTGCTGAAGGAAGGTATAACAAACAGTGACAAGTCATTATTCATCACCGATCATACGAAGTGAGGGAGAATGGAAAAAGTAACATGAAAGTGAAAATAATATAATTTGTTAGAAAGGTAAAAAAGGAAGTACGCAGAGGATGAATGATTACCAAGGAACCAAACAAATAACTTTTCCAGTGAATCTTTTATTCTCATCCTCACAGAACTTCATCATAAGAGCAGCAGTAGTTGTCTCCACTGTGTTGCATTGCCGACTTGAGTTGGATGACAGTCTCGTGGTGACGTGACCTATGTAAATAATTTTAGTCAATTAATAAACGGACCAAAAAGGAATATAATTATTAGAAAATATGAGTGCATAACATTTGTATTGCAGCAAGAGGAGGGAGGCATGATGCATTTCTACAGCAGCTGGTATACGAAAAAACAAACTGATGGAGGAAAAGCAGCTGTTGGATAGACGGACGATTCCTTCTCCGCTGATTTTAAGAAATGGCTTTCGTTTTATGGTTTATGGGTTAGAGATTCAAGACATTTTACACGAATTGACAAGTTGTTAGCATAGAAAATCACAAAAGACACTGATTACCCCATCACAAACTATCAAATATTAATAGTAAAATAGTGAAAGAGGTGAGGAATAATGTGTACAGGCGACAGATGCCGCTTTGAATAAGAACAGTTACGTGAAGAAGATATATTCTCCTCCGTATCACACATCGCTCAAGCATTCATTCATCTGGTGAATCAATTCTGATATAATAAATATTGAATAGAAACTGAAAGTGTGTTTGAAATGATCCCATACTCACTGACAGATGAGAAAAACGGAACCTGTTAAGCAGGTAACCGAAAAAAGCTCACATCCTGGAAATGAATCAATTCCGGACAGAAAGAACAAGATTGCGAAGAATGCAAAATATAGAATCAGTGGAACAGCATAAACAGATAAGCGGAAAGAGTACAAGAATGAATTCTCATATCAATTGATGTAATGATATAGGCAATGATATATTATCAGTTGGGATAATGAATGAACGGTAAAAGCATTGAACAATATGTTTCTGTTCTCTTCTC
The DNA here is from genome assembly GCA_900537255.1 of Acanthocheilonema viteae. Taxonomy (NCBI): domain Eukaryota; kingdom Metazoa; phylum Nematoda; class Chromadorea; order Rhabditida; family Onchocercidae; genus Acanthocheilonema; species Acanthocheilonema viteae. Next base: position 2,347 of record UPTC01000460.1, read on the forward strand.
GAAATTTGTATGCAACAAATGAGACAATTTTTGCAGGAAATTTTAGAGAATTTCTGTCGACACAAACACTTCGTGTTGCGCTATTGCTGATGCGGATTGATCAGGTAGGTTACAGACGGTTATCACAGGGAAAAGCTAAAATAATGGGATAATAGTACAGGAGAGTAGGAAGAGAACTGAACTAAACGGAATGAGCAGCATGCAATGGAAAGGAGCCAATCAGGTTTTAAGAAAAATTTACTGCTGGAGAATCAGGACGTTAAGATTTTTCAACGATAATTATTTGACTGGGCGAGCATCGTCAATGCAAATTCTGCTGGTATGATTGTCAGGAGAAAGGATTCATCTAGTAGTGAAGGGAACAATCTGGGCTACAAGCAACAAGTGATCTCAGTTCAAAAAATTCAATTTCAGGTTAGAATCAAGCTTTCCAGTTGGCTCAATCATTGGCACTTTCATTGCTAATCGATCTTTTACTCTTATATAAGTATAATAAAACTCGGCGGAGTCACCATTTCCTTACACTATTGTGTAATTCTACAGAAAAGCAGCCAGCGAAGTGATTCAGGAAGACGTGCCATTTGTTGCGCTTTATTGGTTTAAATTTTAACAACAAAACTCCTGCGAACTTCCTTTTTTTCAGATGAAAAAAAACTATCTTGATGAATCAGCTATTTCATTTGGAAATCATGACTGTTCACAAGAACTGTCGCGGATATATACATATCAGCAAACATATACTATACTCCGCAACAGTTCTCTGTATACAGATGCTGTCATTCTGTCTGAAATAACTGAATAGATGAAATCCGAGCAAAATCCTCAAAGGTAATAGCAATACAGGATAATAGTGGGCAAATGTATGTGCAAGTGATAATCCCTCCCAGTATTATATATGAATACATGAGTCTTCAGATAACCTATCTGTAAATTTGTTTAATTTTCATGAACTGAAATCATTTATATGAAAAAGTTTTATTATACAACATAAATAAGATGCAATTCAGATTGCATTCGCACAAAGTATAACATGAAGTGGATGACGAAAGTGCCAGAATGAAGAAATCCAGAAAAAGAGGTATAAGGATGGAAAGAATAAGGATGAAACCACACAAAACAGACAAAGGGATAAAGTTATTAAACAAGTATTAACCACAATAGCCCAGCAACTTACATGTCCCCAAATCAAACCATAACCAATAAAAGCGATACCCATTAAAAAAATTAAACAAATATTCCAGTCAACCAAACACCAACAAGACGATACCTGCCAAAAATCAAATGTTTGCATTATACACATTCAACAATAGGATGATTAAAATTTAAATTGGATAACGCAACATTTCACATGATCTAAATTTGGACGAAAAAAAGAATGTTAAAAAAACGACCACAGATAGCTAGCTGCCAGCAATAAGCTTGGAGACTGATAGAGTAAGACTGAAATTAACAATGGTATATGACCGAAAAACATCGGAAAGCCCAGGCGAGAAATATGAAAGTGCGATGCTTAAACCATATGTCTGAAAATTGAGATGTGTTTGTGTTTTACTGAGTCTCTTATTCGCCCTGAAGGAGGTGACAGGGATTTCTTATTTCATATCCACGGAAAACAGCTTCATTTTCAATCTGCTTATAGATGTGAGAATGCAGCCGAAATCACGCAACTGTAGAAAATCTAATTCCCATCTCTATCAACTACAGCCTTTTTTAATCAAGAGCACGTAAATTTAATTTTTTAAATCTTAACAAACACCGCCATCCAAGTTTCAAAAATTGAAGAAAAAAATTTTTGTAAATCTTGACGACACTGAATAATGCCTCAAAAATGACCCGACACAGTAAAATTATTCCACTCGGTCCTGAAATGGATGTCCAATTCACCGTAACCTAACAAATCTAATTTTATTTAAAAAGAATAATGAAGTAGACATCACCTATCTGTTTACAAAACACAAAGGCCCACCAATATGGAACGTTGGATAAAAACAGAATTTTGAATTGTACCGTCTTTCCGATGTTTTTGATTTATTAAATGCAAGTACTAATATCACTTCATAGTCAGCATATCCATCGGTAGCATTTCAATTGTAATACACAGATTTTTGCATAAGAACAAACTAATATGATGTATTTAGCGCTAAAAATTTTGTTCAAATGCGTGAATTATTGATAAAAAAGAACAAGAATTTAAATCAAATAGTAAGATTATCACTGTGCATATAACAATGCAGATGGACTGAAGAAGTAACAACTCATCGTCTATCATCTTTCATAAGTTTCATTGCAATAATTCAATGAAATATTTCTTACACAAGATATCACAGTAGGACAGGATAAAAGTGTTCACTACCGGCAGTGGCAGGCAGGTAGGCAACAAACATTTGGAAGATCCGTCCTGACTTCAGCAGCATTTCATTCAACCCGAATTCGCTGATTGCTAGAGCCGACAATTAACCGCTCTGTCATTTCCTTCTAAAACATTTTTTATCCCGCATGTGCAAAAATCATAGGAAACCCCAAAAATTAATGCGACATGACCCGAACATTTCTAATCCGTTCTGATAATGCATACAATGAAAAACTTGCCAGAGCATCCAACTCACGTGATGAAACCATCTGATGTTCAGTGATAAAATAGTAAAAATGTTTGTATAAAGTGTTTGCGTGAGGTTCCTAAAAGAGTTGCTTAATTGCTTAAATGATCTTTTCGAGAAATATTACTGTCATCCAATCATTACCAAACGTTTACATTACAAGTTACTTCTAGTCAATCAGTGAGAACTTACAGCTCCCAGTTGCGATAATCGATCGAAATGATGTATATAAATATGGACAAAGACTCGGAACAATCTTGTCAATATCTTTTTACACGTTTGCCGAAAGTCTCGCGGGAACGGAATCTCTGCAAAATACAAATCATTTCAGTTATAGTCATCACGCAAAATTAAGACGATGCTAACTGAACCTCAATTGAATATATCCATTCAAATTCTGCAATCTTTCGACGAAATCGATACTTCTTGTCAATAGCAACTAGTACCTGTATTAGAAGGAAAAATGGCTTCATTATTTATCCGTATCTCAATCCAATCCATTAAAAGAAATATGTATTCAGGAGCAGGTAATCTTGTTGGTTTTTTATAACGGACACCATCCTGCCAAAGATATTCATATCTGCAAAAAAAAATCATTTCAAATTGTGAGAGAACTGAGAGAAAATAAAATATAAAGTGAATCCACCAAATTCTATTTCCATTCTGACACGCCACAATGTCAACTCTCATAGTGTTTTATTCCAAAACTTCAAGAGTATTGCATAAGATACAAAAATTCTAAACCGTTACAATATTACGGCACACAACTTCTTTTTCACATTCTAATCGCTAATATCTGTAAATATAACAGTCGATATTCAATCTTTATTCTTCAAACTTTTTTTTTGTAAGATCAGAAATTAACTTACCGAGGTCCACCACTCATTGTGGGGCAAGATTTCGCTATACAAACATCTGATATTATTCCATACAGAAGATTTATTCGATTAAAAAAATCCACTGCTGCAACTTATTTACATTATCAATTAAAGTTAACTGCGACCATGATATCTAATTATGAAGGAATAAACTTACTGTGAACAGCCAACCAGTCTTCGAAGTTTTCGTTAGGTGGTAATCGAACAGCCGCTTTCAAATCCAAACCCGAATGTAGCGTGGCTTGAGCATGCTTATGCAGATTATATCGTAACGTTCCAACTGGGAATTTTTTTTTCGGCCGGAATGTCTGCAAATTTATCAAAAAATAGTGAGCTCTGAGATCCATGAACATCTCGGAACTCGTTCATCTCAACTGATATGCTGTTCATTTTCCAGTACAACTCATGCCTTTAATCGCTATTATAACAAAAACTTATTTCGTCGGTGGTCTTTGTTTTCGCTTTTCTGAGAAAAGTACTTAAACCTTAACATTAAATATAAATACAATTATCCTAGGAATATATCGCAAAAGCAATTCCATATGGGCATATTTTATGAAAATCTTTGCATAAACAAACCTTGTCCTTGTTCATCTGCAAAAAATCCAGGAAACTCGCCATAGTGACCAGCTATCACGAAATCGTGTTGCTACCTGTTTTGTCACCAAATCAAGTAAAAATTCATGAATTTAATCTAGGAAAAGAAATGTGTGAAAATGTGGATGTACATTCTTCCAAAATAATTCACTTGCAAACTTTTCCTCAGTGCTGACAATTAACAAAAAATTTTTTTAGCAGAAAATTTCGCGATGTCATACGATGTGTACAATGCATGTCGTACAATGTAATTCTTCCAAAAGTTTTACGATCTAAATTTAAGCTATTCGATCAAGTTTTCAAGAATGTACCTCACTTAAACACCTAATTTCTCAAGCTGTCCCTTTTTGCTTCACTTCAACAGTACCTATTCAACAGCCTTATTTCATACCACCGGGATAGCACACCAGATAACTAGTTCTACTTCTAAAGCAGTACATATTTGTTTACACAATAAGTTCAAAGAAAGGAATACTTTTTTAAAGATTTCCAAAATATTCAGATACCCACTAAGTAGCGTAATAACTACATTATCATTCGCATATATCCTGCTAAACACGTTTTAATTCCAGAAAGTGCTTGGCTCGACCTATTTATCAACACAGTGACTCATTTCAATGCCCAGCATTTTCGATTCTCTATAACCAGAACGATAAAAATTATTCAGACAACAAAAAGGATTATTCATCAATATTACATTTCGGTTCGGTTCCATGCGAATATAAATATATACCCGAATATATGTGAATCCATCACGATACTTCTTCATTCATGTTCCAACCATCTTTTTTGCTTTTCTTACCTATCTATTTCTCCCACTAATTTATCTTCTCGTTCGCTCTTATTAAAATGAAAACGATTTTTACCAGTCTTCCCTAATCCCTACAACCCTCGAGACCACTCTAAAAGGTAAACCTCACCCTTTCAACCCCACCACCACCCATCGCTGCATGCTAACCACACCTGGAATTGATAATCGAACTGCTCTTAACGGGGATCACAATGCAATTCGTGGTTCCTCGTCTTATTCCTGCTTGATGGGCAACCCGAAAATGGCCCTTAGATTCCGGAGCACATTTCATGGGTACGAAGATATTTTTCCCAGGTTTTCGGCCGCCTATATTGAAAGACACATCTTCCGAATTCTCGAGCTGATCCATTGTTCATTTGATTAAATAGAGAATGAAGTGATATGTGGCGAACATAATCTCCATTTGTGCGCAAGGTATACCTTTACTTGAACATAAACAGTTCAGTTGTTTTTCGGCTTCTTTACGCTACGGCTATGTCCAAAAAAATCCACATGCAAGCATCCTTAATCACCTTTATCCTTCCTACCGATCAGTTGACTTTATTTTGTTTTGCTTTGTATTGAATGATCACAGTACGATTAGGTAATGAAATGCATTAATGCATGTTAGCCGGAGGAACAACAATCATCTGTTTATCACTGGGCAAATTTTTAAGGGCTTTTAATGAAACTAGTCGAGTGAAACTGCCTGAAAGCAGAACATTCACTGCAAAACTATCTTAACTACATATGTTGATAAAGCGCGAGGCTCTTGAACGATATTAGTCGAGATGAAATTGATTCAGTGCACCCATCAGTGTAATACCAACCAAAAAACATATCCACTGCAAAATATTTTGCCTGAAATTGCGCCAAATGATTATTTGGTTGAATAATAATGGACAACTTTCTATAGGGATTAACGAATGTTCAATGAATTCGTTAAATAAAACTGTCCCTTTTGGAGTCTGCAGTGAATGTCATGCTAACGTCCACATCTAACTGGAGCTGACATCTGATAAAGAAACAAGATATTGGTGGGTAGTAATAGATTGATACCTTGAATCGGTTTCCTTCATTAGTTCTGGTAGCATTTGGACAAGGGCAATGTTAATAAAACCACCGGCTGTAAACGGCAGAATGTTCTGGGATGCTCCATTCGTAGCGCATTCGACATGCAAAAACAATGCTGCCCATGCTCCCAGAGCACCACCAAATGCGGTTAACAACTGTAATTGGTAAGAGCAGTCGTAATTTTGGAATCCACTAACAAGGCGACTTTTTTCACCTCTTCATCACACGTTACTTTTTTACAAAGAATTTCACATTTCTCCAACATATCTTCAAAACGCTCAAAAGAATGACCAACCTGAGCTCGTACAGCAGACCATCTGTTGAAATCAGCACGAAGTAAGATGGCAAAGTCGCTAATTTCGTGGGGCAACTCATGGATAACTATTGAGAATGTTGTCAGCAAACCAAGCTGCAGACAGTCACTTTCAGTTTTACAAATCAATTAGTCAAAGACATAACAGGTTTAGCACAAAATATAATTAGCACAACCAAACATTAATTGACTCCTTCTATAGAAGAGTAATTCCATCATAACAGAGAACTACAATCAACAGTTTTTAATAAATGTTATAGCATTCCCCGAGTCTACACGATTAAATCAAACTCTCAAGTTTTGTATATCTTCGCCATTTCTATCAAATGAACTTCTTTTATAAATAAGTGTAATGTGTTCTCACAAAACTTGTGGAAAAAAAATTCTATGAAATGGAGAAATTCAACGGCAACTTTTGTATCCATTAGAAATGAACCGCCAACAGCTAGCCCATGAGTAAAATTGTCCATAAAATTGGCGACAAGATTTAATATGGCGCACATCTAGAACAATTTGAGAGATAAGCCACCCTAATTTTGATTTAATCCAGATTTTTTGAAGACAAAAAAAACGATACTTTTTAAGATGGTCAGGGGTTATGACTTCATAAGCCAATCACTTGGATCATAGCACCATTGAACTTGTTAAAATTTTTAAACAAATACTCGCTAGATTAAATGCTGCTGAAGATATACTTGAGACAGTTAAAGAACTTACTCTACGTTGGCTAAATTCAGTTGTTAAACAAAGCTTCTCCAGTATGAAGCAAAATAAAACACCTGCTGTTGTCCATACACCTGCTGTCAATCTATCCACTGTAATACAAAAATTAACCCAATAATTACATTGTTACTTGCGTCACTACCGTAGTGAACAAAAAATAGAAATTACCTTGGGTATCTGCCCAAATAGTTGGAAGTAAGTGTAGGAATACGTCACCAATCAAACTTCCAACAGCGAAGCTCAGCAGCAGATGCAAGCTTCGGCGACCATCTGAAATATATACTCATTGGGGCCAACAAAATGTAAAGCGGAAATCTTGCAAAGATGTCATACACAAATGCTTTCAGACCTGTAACTTACAGTTCGATTGTAGAAAATTAGTAAGATCATTTGATAAAAGAAATGCGGGAACAATGCCGCATGCAACGATGCAAACGCAACCAATCGCTGTCCACAGGCAAGTTTTCCATGAAGTCAATTCTTTATCGTCTTTTTTCGCTATTTCTTGCAGAAGTTTCCTTTCTTCTTGCAATTCTTCTGCATGTCTATAAATTAACTAGAAAAAATAAATCGTACAAAAGTACTGAAAATGAAGATTTTTGTTTGCTCCCGTGTCGGCTATCCTTCTAGAATCATTGCTAGGATGAGTTCAGGTTCTGGGAATTGCTAATTTACATTGGCGCTAATCAGCAATCAACGTTGGACAGACTTTGAGAGAGATGCTACAATTGTATAATATATGCAATTAGACATAAAATCAATTAGTCACTAGCTAATAAAACTCTACAATGGTTTCATTAGCGATATTGTACTCCATTGTTGAAATTGAAAACTATTACTTTTGTCCAAGCCGTCTGGAAAAAGCAACGATACGTCCATCCGGGTCAATCAATGTGTCGGGTGGTATCTCACTGTCGATGTTTAAACTTTCAGCAGTTTTTTTGAAAGTGGTAAGAAGCATTTTCGGCAATACATCATTGGCACCAAAGTCGGGTGCCGGAAGCTGATCAAGCTCTAAAAGACTAATCAATCGATTAAGCCAGCCAATTTATTTGATAAAACTTTTTTTTTGGCGGCTCATTGGTACTGTTTATCTGCTTACAGTAGCTGCTCTTTAGCAAACACCATTTTGGCTCTACCAGTTATGTATGATCTTCACGCCATGAAAATAAATAATCGAAAAAGGAAGAAATCGATTTACGTTGTTGGAGAAATACTTGCTGAGCATTGATGGGGCACAATAATACAGCAGTGAATAGTAGTAGATGTAGTAGAATTGATTGATTTGCCATACCCATTTGATCTGCAGATTTAAATTTTATTTCATCTCTTATCTTTCCGCATGCAACTATCCGTCTTTCTACTCCTAAGTCTTTACACACACACGGAAGCTGATCCAGGTCTGAAAGACCAATGACAGGCGCTTTTATGCGACAAGTTTCCAGACCAAATGCATCTAACAAAATAGTAACTGTGCGAGTGTATTCAAATGAAAAGTTGGGAACAGAGAATACTTCCAAAATTTCTCCCTATCAGTGACTGATATTATCAAAAGCCCCATGCCTGGAACATGTTCGAGAAAATCGTACTATCTTCCGCACATATCGGGAGGTTCGGCGTGTTACACAAAGTGAAAGCCTGGAAACTGAATGTGGAGAAGGGGAAGATTCTACGGAACGTGGAATGATGGACTACAGAAAGCGAGCGTTGATGGGTTGCTGAACTGGGGATAAAGATATTAGAATTAGGCGGAGAGGTGAACACGGGCTACGGGCTGCTTGGAGGTAATCGAAGGATCCACTGAAGGAAAAGGAGGGGAAGGATAAGTGGGTGAGATGAGGTCATTTAAAATATTTGTGGAGAGCAGTACTAGAAGTAAATGTCTTTGCAGAAGATTGGTTCCATTTCAGACTGCAAACAGGTTTTTTGAAGGGAATGAAATAGAGTGCCCCTCTCAGTAGCACTACATTGCAGTATCTTCTTCACTTCAACTTAAAATCTGAGCCAACTGCTCTCTCTCCCTCTCTCTCCCTCTCTCTCTCTCTCTCTCTCTCTCTCTTCCTCTCAAACAATGCAACATTATTCGGAGAGGCACATCGCGTTTATTCTGCATTCATGCATCTATTGCAGATAGATGTCGTTATATCCCGCTACAGTCCATAATATCTAGGAAATCTCAAGCTAAGCGCGTGTATCCTCACCCTCACCATATGCGCTTTTAAATAGTCACGTGAATGTATGCCATCCTTTCCAAGAGAGAGACCTGGGCCAAGATGTATGCGAGCATGCTGAAACAAACCGTACTACAGTACTCTCCTTCGATTCAGTTTCCAGTGATTGACTAGCTTTGTCACACCGCTATGCAGCATGGTTCAGTTTACCTGCCGTTTTTGATGGTGTAACCAGTTTACCTTGAGAGTACTCTTCAAACACGTCTACTAGGAAGAATTATCTAGAACGAAAGGAAAACAACAACAAATGGGGTCTTTGAAGTAGTACTCGTCGATATCAAGACTTCAAAAGTTACTCATAAATCGCGGGACCGTATCATTAAAGTGGGACGCGCTACCGGTCCAAGTGCCTTGGAGTATCCCTGTAAATTCGTTGGGATAGCATTGACAATGGATAGCATTCATCTCCTTTTCATGTCACCACCAGCTCTTTCACAAAGTGAGGACGAGAATCTTTTCTAGATTCAGCGAAAATACTTTTCAAACGATGATTTTTTTTAGTAGATCTCTTCATTGCTACATTAAACAACCTTATCCGACAAATAATTTAGCAAAATTTTTGTTGGTTAGTTTCAATTTCCTATTATTATTACTACAGTAGGAAGCAATTATCGTGGTCATATTGAATCTTTAAAGATTTCGATATCAATACATATATATAGCCAATATTAAGCATAGCCCGATAGTCCATATTAAGCAAGTGTGAATCTCTGTAGCATTTAAAAATTTTTCATTAAATATTGGTCAATTGACTATTAAAACTATTCAAACTAAGCTGACTTACAATATTTGAAAATGAAAATAGTTCTCATTTGTGGTTAAGCGAGAAGTTCGGCACAGGCAAGAGTTGCCTGAATTTACAATTTACCTGGAGCATATAGTACGGTTGAGAAGTGGGCCGGAAAAGCTGTAAAAAGTTACACCGTTCAATCCTGCAATTTTTCAGCAAGCCCTTCAAGGACTCACAAACTCTTCTAGAATTAGATTTTTGGTTCCTTATTCCATCATTTTTTAGTATCAACAAATTCTTCTAGTGGAAATGTTAGTATTACTGATTCAACAAGGATCCATTCTTACCTAGCCGAATAACCCGCAGAGTGATCGGGAATGAACTAAAGGGAGAAGCGAAGATACTTTAAAAATAAAAATGAATTTATTCCACTCATTTCTTTTCTCAGCTGGAGATAGTGGACGGTAAGATAGAAAATTCGGCTGCTGTGTACCAGATATGAAAAAAGGATAGATGAATTGAAATGATGCGAATGGATGAGTAACTGATGTATAGGTGGAGTGGTGTAATGGGATGGGGTTGGAGGAATATAAAAGAAAGGAAGGGGGGATGAGATAAGAATGGAAACTAAGATGAGGAGAGACGATAAGCTGACGATGATAAGTATGATAAGTATGCGAGATACAAAACAGAGGTGTTGGGAAGGAGAACACGAAATGTTGTTGTAATGTGATAGGGAAGTGCATAGAACAAGCTTTGTCGTTTCCGATGGTTTCCGATCGTAGACGGAAAAGAAAGAAAAACACGGAGGAGAAATGAGTGCACAACACCCACTACTTCTGTTTAAACAACAGGTAGAAATTGGAAATTCCGGTATAGCGTTCACATCAATTAAGCCAGCAGTATTATGTGTATACACGGTCAGTAATGAATCGGTCAGTTTTGCCTCCTTACTGAATGATTAGCTGTAGCAAATCTTTTCTTCCTACTTTTTTTTGCGGAACTCGACCGATAATTTTCATTTAGTCAAATTTCTAAAATATTTATCTGCAGTGTATCACACGAATTACAGATAGGAAAAAGAACGCAGAATTAATTAACCATTTATAAGGAGGCAGTAGAGGTTTTTTTCATCACTCCATGTTACAATATCAAACAAACCTAAAAAGTCAAAATAAGAATTGGAGAGGAGAGAGTCGTTGTAACGATTTTTTTCCATCAATTTCATCCTACACGACAGGAACAGTGTCTCCGATAAAGCAGAAAAGACGAACAGCACCACTTTTAAGGCAGTCAACTTATGTTTCTCTTCCAGTGCAACCCACCTCTTTCATTCTTGTTTTGCAGCACACTACACACTTGCAAATAGCTCAGTTTGCCAAGGTCGTAATCCTACATCAATGCAGTCTTTCCGGCGCCTTCACAGATAGGATAAGCGTGTTTGCAGAGAATCCGTTAATACATTACCTTTGAGCCCAACCAGAAATTGTGTATGTAGATCTATCTCTACATTTCGCATTATACTCATCTCGAAGGTTCGGTTCGCTCCCGTCAACGGGCCAAACTAATGTCCTCTCGTTTTAATATAAGAGGAGATATTTTGAGAAGGAGGAGGCTTTTGCAACTTTTCGCATCTAACTGTTGAGATATCGAAGTTTCTTTCTCACTTTCTCTTCATTTTCTGAAACAGGAAGGTTCCCAGCGGTCATGCTCGAGTAAGTCATCATCACTCTCGTTCAATTTTTCGGTGAAATACTGTCAGCCAACAGTCCTAAGAAAATTTTTATTTACAATACCTTTACAAGTGAACGAAAAATGATTTTGTGTGAGAGTAAAGTACAGATAAACTTATAGAAAATTTTCACTTGCATACAGCAACAAAAACTATCCTAAATCGCCGCAAACCAAAAACAGATGAATGAGCAAATAATGATAATACACTGATGCTTATCATAGAACGATCGAACGCGCAACCAGCATTACCACTGCACTGAGAATACCTGAAATGGATCATCCTAATTTTAATAAGAAAAACCTTTTTTATTATTCTCAGAAAGGACATTAACTAGCCGGAGCATTGAAGTAAACTGTATCCAGCTGACACTGTGTACGTATCTCGGGAAACAAATACCCGTCCCTAAGTGACTACAACTGTGCTACATTCAGATGATGTAGTACATTTAATAATTCAACCTAACTGTTTGTGCAATTTAATTCTAAATTATGGCTATTGATAGAATTAATCTGAGGAAGAAAACAGACATAAATAAAAAGAAGATTGTTACCAGTTACAGGTAAAGTAACAAGCCAGGACAATGATATGTTCCGGAAAGTAGACCATTTCACAGAGCCGCCTGCCTGCACCACACCTACTGCTACCACACTGCCGACCTGAATATTATATTACAGGGGTTTATCAAAATCGTTCGCGTGCTTCACATCCTAAAAAGTTATAACTAAAGACTTTGACTGACTTAAACAAGTAACAAAAAATAGCATCACAACACTACATTACCCTATGCATTCGCGAAACGAATTTGGAAGGTTTTAAAGAATAGTTGAGACAAAGAAGGCAATAAACAAAACCTTGCACTGAGTGGAGCTTACTGGAAGACCAAACTTGCTTGAAGCTAATACTGTTACAGCAGCACCAAATTCGATCGCAAAACCACTGAAATTTTCAAGTGGAGATTTTAAAAGGATGAAATTGAAACAATGAAATATTTGTAATTCATCAAAAATTTGAAAACTGTGGGAATTCAGTGTTACTAATAAAAGAGTTCCCTCATCCTACCTTGGCGGCGTAATTTTGGTGAGGTTCTCACCAACCGTATAGATAACCCGATGTCCTAATATCCAAAGACCAACACACATGCCACCAGCACCGTAAAGTAGAAGCCAGACAGGTGTTGCGGATCGTTGCATCACCGAATTCTCCTTGTAAATAGCATACAGTGATACCAGCGGAGCAATTGCGTTGCTAAACATTAAATTTCCTAAATAAAACCACAATAGTTGCAAGTTTAAACCTTCGACTTTTTACAGATGGAATTGCTAAATCTCCGACTTAACCATACAAAAGTTACAATGATAAACAAAATTCTTAAGAGAAGCTAACTTTACCAACAAAGCTATGTAACATCTTCTCTTCAGTTGAGCATATCAAAAAATCTCGAAACTTACTAAAAATAGTAACAAGTGTCAATTGTCACGGTGGGTTTTTTCGAATTTTAGAAAACAAATAAAAATCTTAATTGAAATACTTATACCTTACATCGTTGCCACCATGCGCGAAACCGGCGAAGCAAGCTGTAAGTACCTGAAGGAAACTGAATAACTGAGATGCTTGCGGATCTTCCGGTTTAGAGGAACGAAAGAAGGTTTCGATACTTCTCGTTGGTCGTACCGTATTAGTACCCAAACCATGATGTCCATCGGTGTTACTTGTTTGCAGATTGTTGGATACCATCCTGCTTTCTTCTTCTATCATAGTCCCACTAGTAGTGTTACCATTATTGTTCAGCAAACCAACAGATATTTCAGGTAGTTGCTGTTCTCTGCTGTTAGTTGGTCCCAATGTTAGGTATTTTCCGTCTTCACAGTGCGACAGGGAACGTACATCTGAAATAATATGTGCGAATCAGACAGTTACCTTAAAATAAAGCCTGATATAAATAAAAATTGACTCCTTCTTTTACATATATATTATCTTTAGTTCCTCGGCTTCACCACCTGCCCTTTTTTGTTGTCAGATCAAATTGTCCATTTATTTCAGGCTTAATCTAGGAACCGCATAAAGTAAGTTTAAATAATCATATTCGACTTCCTCATTGGCATTAAGCGTTTCTTTTGAGGAAGTATGTTTCGGAATTAACCTAAATAAGTGATAAATCCGAATTGAGAATCAAGTGTATGAATACAACAGAGTGAATAAGCTTTCATGCAGTTTTTGTAACAAAATACTTTATGAAATCTCAAAAAAAGAGAAGATTAATAAATCGACAAGCACAAAAGCAGTGTCCACGTTTCCGTTTTACTATCGACCACTGTTTTGCAACGTTTATGATTTACTTCAAACTGTAAAAAACCTTATATGAAATCCGTGCATCACTTCAATTCCATATAAAATCTGGGAATTGAAGTGACGCACGGATTTCATATAAGGTCAGAAAAAAATTCGCAGTGGTAAGTGCATTTTTTCAATAAAACTAAACTCGAAGGAAAAAAACCGGGAATTATATGTTTAAATATTATATCTGTAAAAAAGATTCTTATAAAGTAAAACGGAAGTAGATTCACACACTATTGCGCTACAATTTAGTATTCTTCTCTTGTTTTTCAAATTTCTAAACATCAGCTGACCAACTGAATAAAATAATGAGTACTACAGCGGAGGAAAGCACTTATACGACTGTATAATTAGGATTTTTCATTAAAGTAATTCATTTGGCATTATTGTACAAGCAATCCAATATCTACTTCACTTTCTTTATTTCAAAATGCAAAGGATCTCATGCAAAATTCCGAATCTTGTTTTAAAAATATATGTTTGTATACATTGTTTTAATAGGGACAATTATCATTTTGGTAAATTTCAAATAGAGAGGATTAGGAAAGCACCTATATGGAAACTTTCAGATCACTAACTTACTCTGTGCTTCAATAACGTCACGTTCAAGCGTCGCTGTACTTAATGCAGGTGTTTTTAATTCTAAAACATTTTTGTATGCATCCATTTTACTCGTTATATAATCTAAATCTCGCCATATAATCAGCAGTAATATTAATAAATAATACTTCCATTTTATTCATATTGACAACTTTGAAATGACTTATCCATGCATTCTGAAATCTGGTATTGCACTATCTACAAGTAACTCACAGTCGCTATTAGTATAAAGCCAAAAATGAACTATGTCGAGAAGATGAAACAGAGTACAGCAGAAGAATATGAATAATACTAAGTACTGTATCGTCAATAACGTGTCGATATCAAAATTTTTAAAGTACTCAAGGTCAAAATAGCTGGGCAAAAACTGGAGAATTCTTTGATGAAAGTGCAAAGAATTCTTGGCCTTTCTTTTTATTCAGTGTCTAATTTTATAATTCGAAAAATACGCGGAAAAAATGTTTTATTTGTAAATTTTTGTGTGCTAAAATACAACAGTTTAAGCTCTCAAGAAGCAGAGTGCTATGGGCGAATACAATAACAAAATCTAATTTAATTCCATTGCATCAATCCATACTTGTAAGTGAAAAAATGCGTTACCTAAAATGCGTTTTTTCAACTGAGGCGCCATAATGAAATGCACAAGCAATGCAACAACTGTTGCTACACTAAATGTTATCACCAGAATAATCCATGTCGGCATCTTATCAAAGCCCAAAACTGCAAAATTTATCACTAAATTTCAATTCAGTATAATATCTATAAACAGCGACCCATCACAAATGATTTGTTAAGAAATATGCGGTTATAAAAGTTTCTTTGGGCAGCAAAATTCCAATAAAACATTGTTTGCGTCAGGAACCCCGCAATGCGCAATGTACTGAAGAAGCATTTACAAATTTGCAATAGAGTTTCGAAGCAGTAAATAGTAGAAAGCTCGACAAACAAAATTTTGAAACTGCTAGTAATTTGACGCTTTATTGAAAACATACATTCAGAACCGTTGTACATAACGGCAAAGATGTTGACAGCTACGCAGAAGAAATACAAAGGAGGCAAAAGAATTAGGCCGCAGTGCAAAGGACGTCGACGTCGCAGTACAGCATGGTCGATGAAAGAATAAAAAAGGATTGAAACGATGCCCGAAAGCAATGGTGACAGAAACCATGATATAACTGAAATAGATAATTCAGTAATATTATACGGTTCACCAACAACTGATAAATATGGATTTCAAAGATTTCATTTTTTTCAACCTAGCTATATTCAAGTTACGAACGCAATTTTGCAAATAAAATTGGAAATTATCGTTTGATTTACAATACTCTCTAGACAATCTTTTTATTTTATATCACACCATGTTTCTGGATGGGTCCCAGTGCGATTTTGTTCACTATTCACTACTTCGAAATTTGAAATTCAGTTTCTTTTTGAACTGAAGACGTTACCAAACTGTGAGTGGATAATGAAGAAAAAAAGCCAATGATTGAAAATTACTTTGGCACAGATGTGGCATAACTCACATATGCGGATGACTGGCCACCAGCGTATTCCCTGCGTACTACGGGCTAGCAAAGAATATCCAAGAGTCGCTCCAACAATACTATGGGTCGTTGACACTGGTAGCTTCAAAAATGTCGCTATAAGTAGCCATGCACCGCATCCTGCAAACTTCCTCCAATGCTTAATTTCATAAAATTTCAATTTCTAACACGTTTGCTTGGTAGGGGAAAATTCTAAATCTTGAAATACATATTCGTGGAACAAGTTTGTTAAAAGCTGTGTATTAAAAGCAGTGCGCCTTTGAAAGAACATCTCTTCACAAAAGTTTTATGGTTAGGTGAAGCAAAAAATCCCGACTGACAAAATCCCCAAACTCAAAAGTTTATTAAGTGTATATCTTTACCTGACAGTACGGAAATTTGGCCAAGCATTAGCTCATTTTCGCTACCATTGTAAACAGCCAAATCAATGACGCCTTTTCGCATTGTATCCGTAACTTGGTATCCCAAAAGAGTCGCTCCAAGGGTTTCGAAAATGGAAGCTAGTAAATAAGCTTGCTGGAGTGTGAGTACCTGAAATTTACCTAACTGATTGCTATCATTATTTCAAGGCATTTTCGGTGTAATTTTTGAACATACTTATTTTCTCCTTTTTGTACGAACTTACTTGCATTCTTATTTTTTGGAATTTAATTAATCAAATCACTCAATCCTTTCGAAATGTCTAACAAACCTTGCTTCCAACGCTCGTGCCGAAAGAATTTGCTGTATCATTGGCACCAATCGCAAACGCAAGGATTGAAGCAATGAAGAATCCAACGATGATCGTCCAGAACATCTCATCTTGGAATGCTTCCAATGCTTCTCGCATTGCACACTTTCTCAGCAAACGAAGGATTCGATAATTTTTTTTTCAGCAATAATTCGATAACTGATATTAACAGAAGAGAAAGCGATAACCACAAGGCACCGTAGCAGTAATTTAAAATAAATATGCTGGATAAACAGGCGGCGCGCCTAAAAGACGCAATTTCCACGTAATGTAGTGTATGTCCTTTATAGTCGAGCTTCTCTGACTCGTACCCTGCAAACATAAGAACCAAACGATACCTTTCAATATTTATGTAAATGTAACAGCAAGTGTTTAATATTAAATTAACTAATTATCAATCAAAATAGATAAATTGAGCCTTTTAAAAATGAGAAACAATACGAAGTACAACAAATAGACGTCCCCGAGTTGCGCGACATAACTGACTGGTCTTCTGGCAGACTGTAGTAACACGAAATTATTTGCAAACAAATTTTATGAAACAGATACAAAATGTTTTAAGTGCCCATTAAAAATAGTAGGAAGGATATGAAGAATCTGTATGAAATATCCAAGTATTTTAAAGCTAAACAAAATACGATTCCAACGGATTATCCTTCATATTTAATTCTAGAGAAGTTGTGAAACGACATGAAAATTTTCAAAACGGATACAATAAATTATTTGTGTTGTTTTAAAGTAGTACCAAGCAAGAAAGAAAGGAGTGTGTGCGAAGCAGAGAGGCAACACAATGAAAAAAAAGTAATATTGAACAAGAGCTATGAGCTTTGAAATGAAAATTGAGTGCTCTAACAAAAATTTTGCAGGAATAAAGTTCAAAGATCACGAATTACCCTATGGAAGGAATGAAGAAAAGAAGAAGAGAAGGTGGGTTAGAATTACGATTTGAAGAGATTGGACGAGCGTTTTAAACGATATATAAGTTTCCTCATCAGCTTAATATATAAGTTAATAAGCTATATAAAATATACATATAGCAGCAGCATAGCAAAGCTGCACTATTCAATAGACGATTAACAATGGATGGAGGAGCAGACAAGGAAAAATTGGTAAACAAGTAGAGAACAGGTGGAGCATATTACAAATACTGAGGATGAATTCAGAAGAGGAAAGGAAAAACAGAGTAGTAAAGATGATATCAATAAGACGACACTGATACTGGCTCGCTCCACTCCATAGATCAGGCCAGTTTTCTTTTTTTCGTCACATACTTCACATTCACAGCAATTCTAACAACTGACGATGGATTCAGAAAACTAACCGCATTGCAACAAATAATTAATTCTTTTCGTTTACGTAACAATTTTTATTTCTTCTTTCAGTAAAAAAATGAGATGCCGGCGAAATAGGGAAAGAGAAGGTTAAACTGCAAAAAAGTATGGAGAGGAATTCTACAGCAATCAAATTCCCACGATAAAGGCCGGATTTGAATCGAATGAAAACGAAGTATCTTACGAAAAACATATGATCGCAGATATGTAATATTTATGAAATTTCCAGACATTTCAAGATGTTAAACTACCGAATATCAAAGCCCAACTTACATGGTTAAAACGGTGATCAAACAAGTTCGTTATCATTAATTTGTCAAATTGCTTTCCTACAAACTTGCACGTGTTTACTGTCAATCATTTGACAACTAACTCCTCATCAACAAACCCATCATAATCTGTCCGTGTCATTTCCTATCATCCTATTCAATACAGTCAATCATTTCAGTGATGCTCATTACTGTCTCATAAGTATGCGGACGACACTTCTGAAGTAAGGGAAAAAGGGAAAAAAGAACAGTTTTCGGAACGGAAGCGTGTCTTCCAAAAACATTATTTTATCACCGATTTCCTTCATAAAAAAAAACTACATATCAGTACAGCGGATACAAATGATGATGAATTATAATGGAATTTGAAATGCTGAATCAGAGATGAAACAAACCATCTAATTGTACGAACTGACAAAACGGATAAAATCGAATCAACGATTACTAATTAGAACATTGAGAACCACGTCTTCTACTTTCGAATGACAACAATATTCACACTTCATCTACTACTGTGCAATGTGAACAAAGTTGGACGAGGAAGGAGTACGATATCGAGAACGTTGAGGTCCTTGACAAGAAAGATGTCACTGAAATGAGGTTTTTTAGAAGCCCGAGGGGGTGCGTGCTTCCCTTTAAAAAAGGAATAATTATGGCACCAATTCAGACATTCTACTCCTGAAATCTCGTTCTGAACACCCCATATCTACAGGGAGCTGTCAGCGCTTAGAGCGTTTTAGTAAACGGATAAATGTGTAAATGGAGAGCAATAAATTACTGTGATAGAGCTAGAAAATCAGAAGGAATATGCAACGGGTGCCAGCCTATAGCGTGTTGATAAGGGAGCAGTTTGTAAAACACCTCAGTTTTACAGTTCTGGATCTGGTCAAAATGCAGGATTATTTGCCACGAATACAGAAGCTGTCAGTAGCACTCAAAGTTTCAACATCTCTAAAGCTATCAAATTTAATGAAAGTGGATTTCAAATCAATTTCAAGTCCAACATCTTGGATAAAACAAATGCATTCTATCTTGTCAGAGCAGTCTTGTGTAAATTTTCGTTCGACTGGAAGAAATCCTGTGACAGTACGATGCATCTCATCCTGAAGTTCCGGTCCCAAAGTCTACTCCAAACCCAATATTTGACAAATACACAGTTAAGAGTAATTAACAAGGAGAGAAAGGTTCCTATTATAACGCTTATTCCACTCTTTTGACAACACCTGGATAGTGTGTCACCACTGCGGTACAACACAATAACATATGTATCCATCCATCTACTTGTACAAGGATAGTCTACCTTTAAGAAAAGCAGACAAGTTGCTGCTAATGAGTGAGGAGAAGCTGTATTAACCCTCCCCTGGGCCTCTGTCCCTTGCGCCGCTTATCCAGCGGCTATCCAAAAATTAATCAGGTCGCCAGAACGGTTGAGGTACTAGATTAGATATTTGGGTGGGTTACTGTGTACGAGTGACGGTGCGCACACAGTAAACACCACCTATCACAAGTAACGGATCAGCACACACCGACTAGATCAGGGGGTGCTCACCTAACCGTCACTGTGAGCTTGTATGCGCTGACCCACTCCCCCTCACCACTCCCTTAGCTTATGCTCACTTACGACGTTGAGCTGTTCCTAAAATGGACTTTGCCACAAGTGTGCATGTGACAGGACTACAGAGATAGAGGAAAACAGTATAGGAAATCCGGATACGCAGGATGTTCGAAAAAACGACGCGTCCATTACTTGAACTGTGTAAGGACATATGTACTCCGGCGGAAGTTGCAAATGAAAGGGAAGCTGTTCGGAATTGAAAACTGTCATCGATCACGGTAAAATTTATTCTCCGGAAAGAATTACGGAATTCCTCCATACTGTTTGTTGACAATCGTTAGCACTGTGATGATCCGAATGGTGAGTGCTGGTGAGTTGCTCAACAAGGCAATTAATGAAAACAGATGGAAAATAGTTCTCCTGACTCAGTTGCAACATTTCCGATTCAATAACGAAGGTAGGCAAAAATGCAGAAGCACTTCCGTCAGCAAGCAAGCTGAAATAAGTTACGGTTGGACAAAAGAACGAACAGCTGATGATTGGTATGCTTACAACACATTTATTCTGGATGAATCTTGTCAAGCACCTCCTGGAACTCCAAATTATATAGAAAAACCCGTCACTGCGTTGACAACCAAAGGCATGGTAACTAACTTCTACCACTGCTTACTGCATCATAACAGCCTATTTGTAAAACACAAAATTTGCCACAATAATTAGACAAAGATGGAGTGGCAATTTTCAGTACAGAGAATTCCAGAACTAAAATTTAGCTGGTCCAAATAAAATGAACAACAAAGAAATAACACTCACCACCGGTGAGTGAGGCATAGTAATGAAACAAATGATCGAGAGCGTACAATTGAATAGATTGAAGAAGTGGAAGAGAAAGAGCGGAGGAAAGAAGGACAACAAGGAAAGACAAACTGAAATAGGAGGAGACAAGGAAGGAAGGCGGTAGTTGACAGTGTCGAGAGTGACGCGTGACTTGATCAGCGTTGAATGGGACGGATTCTGCGGAACAATCGATTTCATCGTGCATACGAGACTGACTAGGTAAGTAATTCTCTCTCTCTCTCTCTGCTGCTCTTTTTTTCCTTAAAACAAAAATCGTCTGATTGGTTGCGTAGTCACAGAAAGAGTGAAATGAGTCAATCAGTCGTGTTAGTCGCGGATTTATTGGAAAATGATGTTAATTGGGGTTTATGCTTTTAGTGATTTCAGCCGTGGGAAGATGTAATTTTGGACTTGAAGAAACTGAGTGGAAAGTGACACACGGGCGGTAAGGTCATTGAATTCTCGACGAAAGAAGTTATAAACGGGAAATAGTGAATAATATATTACTTACCGCCCGCCTCATTCATTGCTTTGTTTCAGTGCTGACAGAGCACTGTTAAGTTTGGAGCGTTTCGATGCGATGAAATGGTTGGTGAGAGTAGAGATTTTTGTTGAAAATCCTTTCTCAAATTCAGATAAAAATTGAAAGGAAGAATAACGATCAAAATACCACTGTCCGCCACTCGTCCATACTACAAACGAATCGTACTGCAATTTTCGTATAAAGCTTCCTGAAGAAATTTCCAGATCAAACAAAGTACTTATCCAGTGTGCCAAAAAATGGAACAAAATAAGAAACAAAAGAGTGCATGTGTAAGACTGGTCAGTGCTTCCCCCGGTTTCCGGGTTATCTACGAAAACTGGATGGTACATACAGTACATTACTTCAGCAAACAACACAAACAGTGCTTCAATAGTTTTTCTTTCTTCGTTTTAACAATATCTCGAATATTCACTTCAATATATACGCGAGAGTATCTCCGAATAAATATTGACCAATAGCTGAACTTAACAGAAAATATCCACTCCTACAATATTCTATGCTTTACTGGCGAGTGTTAACGTGAGACGTGGCTGGTTGCCAGTAATTTCACTGAACCATCCTACTGGGGAGGACTGCTCGTTGAAGTAATGGTTCAGAGGAGTGTAGATGATGAGACAGTTTTGTAACACGGGCGGTGATCGGCGCACATTGTTTGTAGTAAATAGATAATTGGTCATTTTGTACACCAAGAATCGCCTAGTCATCTGGTAGAAGAAACAAAAAAAAGTGATAAAAAAGATTTCCGGCACTCTTTAGAATCGTACATCAAGAGAACAAACAAGCATATCGTACAATTTGATTGGGAATATTTTAACACAAGCGGTTTCTATATAGCATAGATTTCGAATTTCCGACAACTGCAATACATGATTTATCATTTGAGATCAATTTTATTCTTTTTGATCAGTGACAGATCATTCATGCTCTTGAATGATCTGTGTATCTCCGTTTTTGCAGTATCATGCAAATCATGCATGTTCATTATCTTTTGCTTAGCGCATTTATCTCGAGCGGGAAACTGCACGAAAGTAATTTACTGTGGTTCCTGAAAAGTTTGGAAATAGAGTTTAAGAAAGCGTTGGAATTGGAAGTGTG
Source organism: Acanthocheilonema viteae (assembly GCA_900537255.1). Lineage (NCBI taxonomy): Eukaryota > Metazoa > Nematoda > Chromadorea > Rhabditida > Onchocercidae > Acanthocheilonema > Acanthocheilonema viteae. Next base: position 24,854 of record UPTC01000460.1, read on the forward strand.
AAGAACCGGAAAATTTTTTCCGCATCACTGCTGTTACTTGTGTGGAGAAAAATGCTGACTTATGTCCCACATCTTCCCCAGATGAGGACAGCAGTTCCGGCATCCTCTTTTCAAAATCGGTATATATTAGGACCTACTATTTTTAACTGATTCTTTCCACATAATTTCAAGACAACATTATAATCAGAAGATTATGTAAGCGATGATAATGTATAAAAGTTTCGTCCGGTAAACTATATGTTTGCTAGAGAACAGAAAAGATGATTTGAAATGTTGAAAGGTTCACTGAATGTTCGTTGACCTCAACAGAGCTGTCCAGCCATAACGGTGTAATGAGTAGCTGGACAACAGTAGAAGTATTCATATATGATACTTTTGAAGCTGCAATCGGGGTGAAGTGGTGGTAGCCTGTCATGCATTTATTCTCTTCTACACAGTTACCTTAGACAGAGTTTATTTACATGCGGGAAATGATGTGAAATAATGTGATGAATGAGTTGAAGAGTTCTGCAAACTGTAGGCGCATTCGGTGCAGTTCAAGTGAAAGCTCCGATCCGATCAGAGTTCCATGCAATATAATATTATCCCGAATCAATCCGATGCCGATAAGTAACCAGCAGTGCAATCAGTTTACCTGGCTACTGAACATGTTCCCATGACAACAGCTCTTTGATTCCGCTGTCTGGCACCTATCTCCTTGCTCTCAGATTTGAAGCTTTTTCAAATTGTTCATTTGTGTGTGACAGCATTAACTGGTATATATGTATTCATCTGTGTAAATCTTGTTCCATCAAACATCGCAAATAAGCTCAGCTCGGTTTCTGGTTTGTGAGTGTTAGCGAACAATATTTCGATTCTTCAGGCACGCGAAGACCAATTTCTTGTTTGAAGTGATTTCCACCAATTGGTTGCGAATATTTGAATTTATAATTAGGAAGTCTGTTTTTCAAATGATTCAATAAAATGAAAGGACGGAGAAACGTGCCAGCTTCTTACGGACGCGGTATCTTTTATTATATTATGCGTATTTGTCCATGAGAAGCAAATTTACCAGAAGAACACCGCATTCGAGTATTGATTTCATTATCAACCCCTTATTGGCTTCTCTGGTAACTGTCCACTACATTACCTGTTGGTGGGAGTACAAAATCCACAACTCACCGTTTGGCGTATCGTAGAAAACACGCACTTTTCAGTAGTTACAGTGAGTGCATGGACATTCCTAGATGGAAGTTAAGTCAGATAATGATGATATGATGCAGGTCAGTTGGTATTCTCATTTATAACTTTAGAACAGTCGAAGTTTCTAGCTCGGAAAAGAATCTGAATCCAAATTAAACCTCACTGAACCGATAAAGTAGTTAACAATCTCCAAAAAGTAGTTCTTTTTGAATGTTCCTCTTCTAAACTTTGAATTTTACAGTATCGCTACCATATTTGTCGATCCGTTATGGAATAATATGTGTAACGCCTTGGTCATGGCGTTGTAAATTATACTGCAATGGTGCAAACTGCAAATACTGCTCATGGAAACCGTGGTCTCTGAAAGAGCAGGCCATCCGAGGGTTATATTCCTCATGGTTGAATACTTTATCAATTCTAATTAAAAATTTAAAAATTATATTTTGTTAAAAAATTATACTTCAATTAAAAATTATATTCTGTAATTCTTAACAGTAAATGCTACTGGCACTATTACAGGATAACTGGAAACATTTTGGCTATGTCTCGACCAACTGCTAAAACATTTACTGATTATAACCTCATTGGGCAGTTCCACAAGTTCGTTTCTACCTTTCTAAAGCCGGTTTTTTTCAATCGATTATGAAAAAACTGGAATTCCTTTTTGAGGAACTGGAATTTCCTCTTTTTATTTCATCTGTCGCGACTTCACCTCAAGAGTGTTCTTTATTGCGTTGCAGAGCAAACATATGTGCGGTAATCAATCTTCAAATGCTTGGTGAACATGATTCCTGTGGACCGGAGTTACTTCCTTCTGGTTTCACATATAATCCGGAAATACTAATGCAGAACGGAAGTAAGACATAGTATGTTAAAGAAATTTTACAACATTTCCTCAGCAAATAAAAAAAGTATTTCCTATCGTTTCAGTACAGTTTTACAATTTCGTTTGGCCGGACTTCGGAATCCTTGGAACCGACATCCTTTTAGATATTGTGAAAGTTGTTCATTGTTCTCTCAGACAAGGTATGTTGATATGATATTTGGGAGGAGTTGAATTAATTGAAGCCATTAATATTTGAGTATTTAATTTTCTATTAAATGTTCTCAATTTTTTAATCTATTTAGGAAAAGTGGCAATACACTGCCACGCAGGGCTTGGCCGTACGGGTGTTGTTATTGCTGCCTATATGATCTGGGCAGAACAATCCACATATGCAGAAGCCATAGATCGTGTCAGAACTGCAAGGTACTCCTTCCTTTCGGTCGAACTCAGAAAACTTCACTGAATGATCAGATAGAATTAATAATTAAAAATCCTTCAAATTAAGTTTAAATTTGAACCAACATATCTGAAATGAAATATTTTCTAATCCATTTGTACTATAGGCCACATTCGGTGCAGAGCAAAAAGCAGATAAGACTGGTGAAGGACTTTGGGATGTTTCTGGAGAAATATGGTGCGGCTTTACCACAGACGAGAATGGTGCACTTAAGTGATTACATACATATGCAAGTGAAAATTCTCTCCAGCAATCAAGCCCGGAAGTATCATCATATTCCTAAAGTATAAATTATTAATTTTCTGATTGCTGATTAAAACTTTCAAATAAGTTATAATCAATAATTAGTAATAATAATAGCAATAATTAACAATAAATGAAAATAGTAGTAATACTAATAACTGATAATTAATGGTAATTAATAATGATAATAATAGTAATTTATAATAATAATAACAAAATAATGATAATAATAATGATAAATAATAGAGAGTTGCAATGATCTATAACCTCATGATATTCCTCAACATTCATTTTACAAAATGAAGTGGGATCTTTTTCTCAAAAGAATAACTGTAACTTTCTTCGTACAATAAGTAACTTATCGTGAATGAAAGGTGTTGCATGCAGCGATGAAAGAACTGCTACTCATTGTTCATGGCGAGCTAGATGGTAAAACTAAGCGATGGATTGCAAATATTCTAAAATGCACGTCAAAAATTGATCGAGAATTTCTGGAGAAGTGGCCGGCACGGTTACCAATGCCATCGTGATTATTTTTATTTTCAGTATTCGAAATTTAGTAATTATTCACTTGCGTCAATATCTTTTTTATTGTCTTTAATCTTAGTATTGTATTAATGCGCATCGCGCGATAATCTCAATTAACCGATCTAATTTATTAATTTGATGTGTTGTTGCCGGGGAAAAATCAATGCAAAACGTTAGCGAAATAGGTGTAAAAATGTTCCATACACAAAGAATTTCGCAATTAGAAATTTAGATCAGGTTCAGGACAACTAAGCCAGATTCAGAATTCGACTACATACAGTTTAAAATATTCAGGAAAGTGAAGTCGCAAGAGATTGACATTTGTATATGCGGAGTATTGGAGAACTGTGGTGAAATTTTGGATTTGGGTGATAAAGATACAAGAATAATCAAAGATGGTGCATTCAAAATGATTAACTGCACGAAATTTATACGCACTAATTTCCGAGGCAACATGCTTTTATTGTTGCGAACGTTGGATCAATTGATGAATTCATTCATTAAACCAATCATTCCAAAAGAAGAATTACTTGGCAATCTTCGGCGAAACACCGAGCATGCAGTATGTTGCACATGCCAGTATTTTTGGAACCAAATCCAAACTTCGATAAGTAAAGATGAAATATGGAACTGATATGATAGTGGTGCCTTATTTCAGGACTGGCAATGTTTGAATCGTTACCTTTTGGTTACGATGGCATCATTAAGCAGCGGCAATTACAGAAACATTGCAAAGCTTATCAGCCGCTGGTACGTGGGTGAATCAGCAGCTAGTGATGAAGACATTACAATAGCCTTGCAAAACCATCTTCTACGAGCCTAACATCAATGCAGTTAGTAACCAACATCATACTATTCTTATATTTTATCCAGATTTTAGATTACAGCTGCACGAGGTCATCGCCTCCGCCTTTCCGCATACTACTAGCATATCCGCTTTTCCGAATTCATATTACTTATCTTTCCGAAAGATACAGTTAATTCTTCTGCAGCGCAGAGCTGTTATATGATTTCCTTAGCTAATAATCCCATTCAGCTGTTATTATTTCCACTCTGTATTAAGACATGTCCGTAGAATAAATGTAATATTCATTTCAAACAATACAACACAACAGCTGCAACCGATATTATTATTAATGGAAATCAAGAAAATAACATAATACGGACATTATACTGAAGCATGAACATTCATCCCACTTCTCGTAGGTCTCTAATTTGGGTACACTCATGTCCTCTATCCCCAAGCTTGGCAAATGACGCGGAAACTGTCCACTGAAGTAAGTCAAAGAACAGATAAGTGATGAAGAGAAATACAGCAAACTACAACTAAAGTCTCGAAACCTGTGACACTGCTGACCGATGTATCAGTCTAGGTTGTTGGAGCTTGTAAAGAACATTGCATCCTGCATGTGTATCACAATGACTGCTGACATATCCATCAGCTCCGTGTGCGTTGTTATAAAGCGTCGTATCAAACATCTGCTGAATATAAAAACAAGTCAAAGAGCCATTCACAACAAATACAGTGACCTGAAGAGAATCACATCTTCCAGCTCTTAACTACCAAAATGGGTGCCAAATTTTTAATCATTTTGTTTCAGCTGTAAATGACTGTAGTGCTCATCAATGGTGTAATTTAAACTCATGAGGGATTAAAGGCAATAATCTATAAAGAGACCATTTTCCTTGATTCCATTCTCATTCTCAATGTTTCTATTGCTGAAGTCAAAATCTTCCATGTTTGCAACCTGAAGAGAGAAGTGCTTAGATACGATCTTGTGGTTAAGTTAATTTGTAAACATTCAAAGAGAAGACAACTTCATTATCAAACAAATAGGCAATGTTCGACAGAGAAGTCTAAATGCTTAAAGTTAGTGTCGGAATGTTACCTCATGGAAAGTGCCAACCAAAGTGTTGATCCTGTCAGCAAACATACCGCATGTCTGGACTATCAGAATTATTAGTAAGAATGCGATGATAAACAGTCCAATTGGTTCAACTTTCAACGGCTCATCAGTAAGTTCAAATTTTCCTCTCTTCTTGCTTAACTTTGACCACTCAAAACCTTCTGTTAACATTTCAATTAATTTAATTTAATTCAATTCAATAATAAATATCTTTCCGAGAAGTACTAACAACGAAATTTTTCATTTGAGAACAAACGCCAGACATCGATGTCGGATTACGTGAAAGAGCACTATGTACAATGGAAAGTATGATATCTAATAGATAGACGACACGGGACGTGATGCTATAACAGAATCGAAAAAAGCAAGCACTTACCGTACGGTTTATATTGGAACGAAAGTATTTCTTTGTGCTTTTGCATAAGAAATACTGCTAAAACCAATAAACCATTGACGATCAAAAGTAAAGATGCAATCCGATTTCTTCAACTGGCTAAATTAGCAACCTCGTCTTGTCTCCTTCTCTGTGATTTCCAATGGCTGTAAAATCATCCGTCAAATAAATTGGAGTCCAGACTAGACGGTACAGCTGCTCAATATTATCTCTCTAGATAAGAACTTTGTATTTAATGAATATGGAAGCGATTTGCTGACAGAATGGAAATGGTGAGGTGATGAATGCGGAGAAATACCGAAAGAACAAATTCATGCATCCAAAACTCTAAAACTCCTTAGTGACCCAGTGGATCACGGATAACAAAGAGAAATGCGAAGAGAGGCCACTCATCGTACTTTTTACCATTCGATAGCCCTGTTCTTAAGGTTTCATCGAGAAGCAGAAGCATACAAAAATCTGCAAGAAAGATTTCATGCCAAATTTCCAATGTATGAAGTTAGCTACAAAAATAAACTTATTTCGGGATTACCTGTATTACCCATATACTTTAAGTAACTTTACTTTAAGATATTGTTCAATCACCCCATTCCAGAATTCATCTTCTGCTGCGCTTAACCTTCCACGACTACAAATTTGGAGATATTCGGTATCCGTCCATAGAAAACGGTTCACTTTTTTCCTCGAGACCAACGTTTTAGCAGCGTTGAAAATGATGAAGTAAACAGAAAGTTCTGCATGAGTTATTACGAAATTGACATACACTTTCCAGATAATAAGAAATAGCAACAAGATGAAATCGTTTTTACCTTGCCTTGTTTCTTTTGGTCATCCGATAGAGCTCGTGATACTGAAAGAATAGGGAGGGGGCTCGTGCCTTTTGTCGTTGTATTGAGACGAACGGAAGAGAAGTTTGCATTTTGCTCCTGCAATTTAACCTATAGTAATGATGATTTGCTTCTGAAAAAATAAAACTAACGCATATGATGTCACTATTATTATTACTTCACCAACCTTCAATCCCTGAATTTCTCTTCCTATAGTAGTAACTTTTCTTTTAATTTCTTGTACTTCAACAGCAGTGATGGTGGCAGTAGTAGTAGTAGTAATAATAGTTGTAGTAGCAGTAGTAGTGGCAGTAGCAGTAGTAATAGTAGTAGTCGTAGTAGTAGTAGTAGTAGTAGTAGACCTCCACGATGGTGTTGATCGCACAAAATCAAAAACTTTGAAAAAACCTAATCGTCGCAGTAAATCACGGAATTTGGCATAACTCGCGTGCTGAAATGGAATACTTTCTAATTGGAATACTAAGTATGATAATGTGGATAATAATGTCGAAATGAAATACTTTCTAAGTATGATAATGTGGATAATATAATTGATAATAACAAAGGTGCTTACTTTACCGACGGCAGCTGAAGCAGCTTCTCGTGTGCCCCAGTTAATAACGTTCAAATTAATAAGTGCATAAAGTGCCATGAAGATGTGTGTGCATGGTATCATCAGGAAGAATGCCAGTCCTACAAAAACATCTCTCGATTAGCATGCAGGATGAACGAGAAGTTAACCAAAACACCGTCATAACTAGTGTTCACCGTAGAAGATGTTGTGGAATTCCTGCGGATGTAGAACTGCAGCCAGCACGAATATGCCTATCATACAGAGCACGAAGATTGGAGTTGGAGAGAGAGCAGCTAAAAATGAAATGAACTTTTAGTGCATATTCCTAGTAAATAATATGACTGCACTAAGCAATGTATATATATATGCATGATATTTTTGATCGTTTGATAATTCAAAATGAAATTTACTTTCGAGGATTATCTGATTGGTTGCAGCCACTGAAAGCAACAGAAAGCATCACAAAGCCATACATCACAGAAATAAATTTGGCAAAAGTTATCCGGTAATTCGAATGAGCAAGAAAACAGAGCACAATAAAAGTGAACACCGGTAAAAAGTTGTGCAGCAAGATTCTGTCGATTCAACTTCAAACGTGGTTACCTAAATTCAACTTAATACTTCTACGTCTATCTTTTGATTTCTCTTAAAGCAATCTACACTTTTTTCCTCTTTATTAAGCTGTAAGCTGTTAATAAGACAAGCGTATCATTTGCTGCAGAAATTTTCATTAGGTAATGATTGAATTGGTCATTATCCCATTGAGCATATATGATGTAGGGACCAATCTAAATGAGAAGAATTGTCACTTCTTAATTCAACAAAGAACTGCGTAAAGCAGAAAGAATAACCTGAGCATAGACAAGCATGGTAAATACGATGCTAGGAGAGAAGAGAGTGAATCCAATCACCATTGACTGATATAAGATATACATTTTGGATATGCTTTGACAGGCGCGAGAAAAGAGACAATAGTGTAGTTGAGTTGAGCAAGGAGCATTTCACCTGCTCACTTTATAATCGTCAAGTAAATCGACTGTATTTGCTATGGAAGAAAGAGTCCATCGACGTCGTTGGTTGAAGAATTCATGGAAACCTTCAGGTGCGTACATTTCCGCATCTGCAATGGTGGCATACTCAATTCCATAGCCTTGCTTTAGGAGCAGCGTTGACAGCCATCGATCCTGACCCTTAATAGCATGTAGTGCTCACAGTGATGCTTCAAGAGAAACTGTGCAAAAAGACTGAATTGCATAGAAAGCATGCTTGCCTGATCGTACTGGCTCAGAGGCAGTCTTAGTGTACTTGTGCATGATGTTGTCGTCCATCAAAGCAGATGCACGAAAAAGTGAAAAGCAACCAAGAGCACACAATACGCAACCAAAGACGTGTTCTGTGGCTTTCTGGAACCAGTGGGAAATAGCATATTCAAATTTTTGATACCATATCATTATGTCTGAATAAAATGATTTACTCACTTATATTACTGTTTACTCCTAGCAGCTTTGCTTTTTTCTGCGAAATTCTAAACTAAAGCATTATAAGCAAACACTGAATGAGGGGGCAAAAAAGAGAAATGACCTTTGCCAATAGGATGAATCCGTCCACAGGCACAACCGATCTCATTTTTCACATTCATCAGTCTAAGTAACTTCATCACTGCTGATGGTTCAAACTTGGAATCACCGTCAATAGCCAAAATGTATGTGTTGTCCGCCTCAAGTTGACGATCCTCCACGCTCATGTGACAATCCATAATTCAGTAACCGAGTAATTAATACAGATACATCACCTACAAGCTTCTATCATTTATCTCTCTTTCACTGATTTCATACCAACGTTTCTTATGACGAACAAGTTGCTTATCCTTCAGATGGACAAAGAGTAATGAGCCTGCTGGCAGACGCACTACCAACCTTCCACCATAAACAGTATTAACGAGTACACGGTCATTCATTTTTTCATTTCTTTCTTCGATGCTTTCATTTCTGAAACACGAACCGATACAGTGCTCTTATAAGTGTAGCGCTATGCTTGGTAATAATTTCTGGAAATAAAAAGCTTACTCTGTCAACTCCAACAAGAGATGAAAAAAAGTTTGAAAAAAGCCATTCGGAATGCGACCACATTCCATCTGATCTTCCCAAGCATCATCGAAAAATATATGTGCTGCAACTTGCTTTCTTTTCCACTTGATTAGCCCATTTCACTCCACTACACAAACTAGCTGCATTCGATAATGAACACACACCATCAGTACACACATCAAGTTGATGATAACAGTAACCTTCCAATTTATATTTGATATCATACGAACGTCTTCTTTCTATCAGCATAAAGGAATGTTCTTTGCCAAGCCTGAAATATTAAGCTGTGATTTTTATTTTAAATTAGTTTATTTCGACCAAGAAAATACTTTATAATAGATTTCAGTATTTGCATCATTTCGATTCTTGTCTCGTCCCATATCCTCGAACAAATGTATAGCTTCACAGTTTTATCAATTTCATCATTGATTATTCGAAGGCCGCTGCCATCAGCGTTTACTCTCTCCGACGATCGACGGTCACCATGCATTTTCTAAATAAACATGGAGAATTTAAGTATCTAGCTGATAAAAAACTGCAAAAAATTTTATACATATACTACTAGACCAAAAAAGCTCATATATATACTGGTTGGTTTACCTTTTTATTGAATGAGACTCGATATATTACTAGCGATTGCTCAATCGTTAATCCGTTCAATACAGTTGTGATTGTATCAAATCTTGAATACTTTATCATCATTGGAATTCAACTACCAAAACAACAACTATTTTCCTCTCTTCCATCTTATATTCTTGGCAATTTAAAGTAACTTACACATCGTCGCCAGCATTAAAACTAGGTGTCCTAACAGCCAACATGAATAAGCTATTAACCAAACAACGCCAAAATATATCTCCTCCAGTGACTTTCCCGACGTCCTCCAAGTCAATATCCTCGAATGGAACATGCAGGAGTGATGAAACACGTTGCGATGAAGATCATTGCACTGCTAGGATCCTCATTGACATTGCTGACAACAGACACGATATAAATCGTAAGACAAAATTCAGAAAGATGACCCACAAAGCGAAAGTATATCTGGAGAATAAGTTCAATTCAGGTGAAAAGAAAGTGACCGGTTCTGATAAAAAATCTGATAATTAATAAAATTAAAACCAAAATTTAACTCCAGCTAATTAAATTTACCATAGGATATAAAAAGGTGCCTACAAAGCAGTGGTACTTTCTGAGATGGAAGACATATTTTCAATCAACGACTTTTTCATTGCTTTAAATGGTAAATATTGGAGCCTTACAATCCAAACGATTGCACTGGAAGTCAATATGCGCAGCACTGATACCATCAGTCTTGTCATTGAACTCATTTTTCGCGTCCCATACTTAAGCTGTAAAGTGTGATGAGAGTGAAAGCATATGCAAATTACTGAAAAAGAAGATGAACTGAAGTACTGCTCTCCGTAAAACTTTCCACTCCTAATACAAAGAGGAAATGAAGCTTCAAGATTTCCCTTGGTAATTCTATAAATGTGATGTAAGAAAATTAGCAAAGATTTTGAATCTCTGAAAAGCCAGATGGTGAAGATATATGCTTCGTTTTTGAAAGCTATAGGAAAACAATAGTTAAGCTGGTCCACAATCCATGAAGAAAGGAAAAATTGTAAATGTGAGTGGAAAGGTATGTCCAAACTCCCAGTTGACAGTTCAATAAAAACTTTGCTCACATACTTGATACAGATAGCGATAGCTAGATATAGAGTGTTCTTCATTGATCCATAAATCCCAGAAGCCAAAGGATGATAAAATTAGGCCGAGAAGTAATGCGATGTACTTGAAGAAGTGTACGGCAGTTATACTCCACATGTAGCACGAAGCAAATACTACCCAAAATAGCACCGAATAACCACATAAACATACCAGTAATTTCACTCTCTTCTTCAGCGTCCTGTATTTTGTTTTTGTCATCACGAACGTCAGCTTGTAATGACATATTTGTAGCAGTAATTGCCGAATTAACAAGATAAAAATAACCTACCATATCGGATCAAAAGAACAACGGATCAATTTGTTGATTTTGAGATATAGTGGTATGAATACCACAAAGACTGATAGAATCAAACAGTGCAGTGGATCCAGCGAAGGGAAGATGTGGAAAAACAAAATGGATACTCCTGTTGATCGGCAACATTCCATCATAAATAGCTAAATAAAAACTAGAATGTTACTAAAGAAGGAGAGGGGAATGAAGAAGGTATCAAACTTACCATCAGTACTGTACCTCCCCGTTCCTTCGGATATCTGTATATCAATATCTGTAGAGAGACTGAGTGATTACCAACACATCCGGTACATTTTGAATAAACCGTAAGGCACAGACCACAGAAACTGTTGTTTCTGCATTTCTCGGCTTTCCTAAAAATTGACGAGGAGACATTAACAACGGTTTTACATATATTAGTCACTCCGCTTGCTAACTAGTAATTTCCTTCAAGTCGCTTGACCAAGTGCTTGGCTAACAAAGGACCATTCATTCTATAGATATTTTACCTTCCATCAAAAAAAGATAACCTTCTCCAAAATAACACTTTTTTTTAAAACGATTTCCTGGAGCTTTCAGCTCAATACTGGTTGCTAACAAAATCACTACCAGTTTGGATATCGCTGCTCCAAACATCAACAACAAATGCGACACCACAAATATCAGAAACTGAAAAACACGAAGTGATGAAGCATTATTCATCATCTCCTTTCACGTTTAACCATTTTCCTTCTTCATTTTTCAATCTTTGTCGCATTTCTTACCTTCTTACCAGTAGAGGTCGGAGTCCAGTCTTCACTGTTGCTGATCAACTAACCGTGATGAAAAAGGTATCATGAATACTACATTGGCGATCTATTCAGTGGATGGATCTTGAAATAGTATCACAGCGCATAAGTTTTGTAAAATATGCATTGAAATAATCTTGGGTTGAATTGAAATTCATCCAGAATACTTTACCTGAGAACCTGTAGAGTTTTTACCATCCATGGAGTAAGCTCGCTATTAAGGTAATACTCATGGGACAGAGACTGGAAAACATCCCATCTTGACTTGAAACTGTTCCATTTCGTAAGCATCTTGGAGGATATTCTGAAAGATGAAAGAGCAATGGGAAGTTGTCGGTCGAATAACGAAACGCATGATGCAATAGGCATGACAATATATTGAAAAAAAAAAAGCAAAAAACGGATACTTCCACTTGCAATGAGTGACGGACGATGCGTAATGAGGAATTCATTTCCATTCCAATATCTCTTACAAATATATTCCTGAAGCCTGAAGCAGCATCACCAACTCCCACCCAAATATCACACAATATTCACTCGCCACCAGCTATCAGATGTACCCACACTTTCGTTTACCATTTACCAATGTGAGCAATTGTCATTATTCTACGTCGTGTAGAGATGGAATAGAGGTCGAATTTGCATATCAGTCAAACAAGGGCATATCATTCATTACCTTCCACATCCACAATACTTCTGGGCAATTTTCTATCTACTACCTCTATATACCTATATATACCTGTAGGGTAGAACAAAGTCTCATTTATCAACGGTAGGTTATCGAGTCGTAGATTGAGTAGGATCAACAAGCGCAACTTCAACTTTCTTCAGAGGTGGCTAGTAACGCGGTGAGCGACGTAAGATGAATCTACAACTTCTGACGCTGTTACTCGTACTCA